>PVIA01004757.1:0-130220 GCA_004024845.1 Tonatia bakeri | reverse complement strand
TGGAGTAGGTGGTAGAGGAGATGGTGCAGGTGGTGGTGGAGGAGGTGGTAGAGGAGATGTTTCAGCTGGTGGTGGAGGAGGTAGTGGAGGAGATGGTGCAGGTGGTGGTGGAGGTGGTGGAGGTGGTGGTGGAAGACGTAGTGCAGGTGGTGGTAGAGGAGGTGGTGGTGGAGAAGGTGGTGGTGGAGGAGGTGGTGGTGGAGGAGGTGGTGGTAGTGGAGGAGGTGGTGCAGGTGGTGGGTGTAATGTTGGCAGTGGTAGGAGTGCCAGTGGGGCACACTCCCATGACACCTAAGAAGAAGTGGACGACTTACAGTTGCCGTGGAGATTCAGGCACTGCAGATTCTGAACAGCGAACGTGGATCACTGAGGCTTTTAGAAAAAGTAGTCACAGTTCAGTTGGCTGGTTACTTCCTTAGGCCATTTGGTGATTGACATTTGGCGACAGAAGCATGGTCTTACCAGTTCAGTTTTAAGAGTTAAGGCAAAGAGTACTTTAGAGTGATTCATAGCTAACCGTTCCTTTGGAAGCTCACGACTCCGAGGGATTTCGTATGTTCTCTGATGTGTTGAGGGCTGCAGGTTTAGGCTTTGTTTGCAAGCCTGCTGACAGCACCTGTGTGTACAGACGTACACAGAGACATACAAGACACAGACACAGACACACACAGCTTGCTGGGCATATGCCGTGCCTAAGTTCTGGGGAATTACCTGGAAATTTCATAGCTTTTGCTATTTTGATCGCTCACTCCCAGTTTATTTTGCTGGGTAAATTCTTGTTGAGGTAGAACAACCAGAGGCTTCAGAGCAAATATTCTCTGAAATGTTTCAAAGAAAATCAACAAATACATATTAAGAACAAGGTGACAGCCCAAGTGCCAAGGGGTCAAGTGTCATGGTTCAATTATTGCTTGTCTTCCAGAACTTTTATCTCCCCCAAATGTTTGCTTTTCCTTTGCTACCATAACCAAAGTGATTTCGCAGTCTCCTTCCCGTGCACATTGGCGAGCTTAAAATGTTACATTTTTAGAAATCTTCTTTGTTGTACGCTGACAGTATCTATGACCCAGGGAAACCAACCTTATGCTAAGCAGTTTAGCATTAAGAATCAGAGGAAACGAAATCTCCATCTTTATGCAGAAATCAAAGAGTAGCATAAATAACCAGCATGCCATTTAAAACTACAATGCACTTCTAAATACTAAACAGCTCCAGATTTTACAGCTGATTTTATCAGGAGAGAAACGGAGAAGAATCCCCCACAGTCACGCGGGCCGATGGCCAGAACTCTGAGTTCCACCCGGGCTTTTTTGTTTCTGTTCTTGTTTTTAGACACGTTTGGGATCCTCAAGTACAGACACTATGTACACATAATTTTATATTCTGTTTTTCTCTTGTAATATTAAAATATCTCCCACGGTTTTTCTAATTGTTGTTTTGACTTGCCACATCCCATTCCATGAGCGGATGTCCCATAATTTATTTAACCATTCACCTCGAACTGACTGTGAGGTGGTTTCTACCTTTGTGAGTTTTTAGGTGTTTGTTTCGGCTGCTGAAGGCTTCCTGTGGGAAGGAGGTGGAGGAAGTGGCAGGTGGGCTGCTAGGATAGTTTGCACGTGTATGGAGTGCTCAGGTATGCTTTTCAGGTCCAGGGTGTGATCTTCCCAGGAGAACACTGGTTCAGAACACAGGTCTGGGCCCTGGCTGATGTGGCTCAGTGGATTGAGCTCTGGCCTGTGAACCAAAGCATCACCAGTTCGATTCCCTGTCAGGGCATATGCCTGGGTTGCAGGCCAGGTCCCCAGCAGGGGGCGTGAGAGGCAACCACATATTGATGTTTCTATCCCTCTCTTTCTCTCACCCTTCCCCTCTGTCTAAAAATACATAAATAAAATCTTAAAAAAAAAAGAACACAGATTTGGGAGTCAGTCAGGCCTGGGTTTCATTTCTGATTCCACATGGCTGTGCAACTAACCTCGAACAATTTCTTAACCTTTCTGTGAGCCTCAGTCTTTAGACCTGCAAAGTGGGCATAGCTCTGCTTCCTCATGAGGTCATTCGTTGGGAGGATAAAATGATCGATACGTAGCAGTGCTCATCAGGTGGTCGCTACTTGTGTGTCTACAGGACGCCCCGTCCAGATAGAAACAGTCATTCTGCCCTGGCTGGTGTAGCTCAGTGGATTGAGTGCGGCTGCAGACCAAAGCATCGCAGGTTCGATTCCCAGTCAGGGCACATGCCTGGGTTGCAGGCCACAGCCCCCAGCAACCGCACATTGATGTTTCTCTCTCTCTCTCTTTCTCCCTCCCTTCCCTCTCTAAAAAAAAAAAAAAGAAAAAAGAAACAGTCATTCACTTACTTAGTCAGCGTTCACCCAGTACCGGTTGTGTGCCTGGCACGAGGTAGGTATTGACAAGGCAGAGGAGATTAAGGTTCTGGGCCTGCCCAGTGGGTCCCCAAATCTCCAGGGACCCAGAGGAATGAATGGGGAAACTAGGGAAACAGGGTGGCTCCCAGGAAGCATCACAGAAAAAGCCCAGAGTTTGGCACCAGAAAAAATAAAGGTTCACATCCTGACTCTGCTGCTTCCTCATTCACAGGCCTTGGGCAAATGATTGAGATTCTCTGCACTTCAGCTTCCGCATCTTTATTCCTACTCTACAAGTTGTTGTGAGGCGCAGAAACCATGTACGTGCCGTGTCGGGCATAAAGGAGATGCTTAAAGACGATTATTATGCTTGATGTCTTCAGCGTCCCAGTAGTGGCTGATTTTTATGATAATGAACCTGACAGATTCCACTTTTCTGATGTGTCAGAGGCCGGCTCCATTGTGCTCACGTTAGTCTGAACCACGTTTCGTAACAGCCTAACTCTTTGTAAACTGGTCATCTTCACGGGATGTGCATGGAAATGGGGAATCACTAGCACATTCAGCTTTCCGTGAATAGTGCGGCTTGGCCATTAGGTGAAGGAAGGAAGAGTGACTGATGAAGACACTGATTGCTCCTTAGGGTGTGGAGTGGCTGCACAGCCAAGAATACGGTTTACGACGCCGTAGCATCCGTCATCCCGCAGACAGAACGGGATGGTGGGGATTGAATTGATTTGGCGGGATGTCTTTGCGTATGAAGATTTCTTGCTGCTCTGTGAATGCTTGTTTATTCATAGGTATAGAAAGTGCTTGTCTCTCATTCTGTTTCTGCACTGTCCCCCAGGCCTCTAGCACCGACATGCTGAGGAAAACGGATGAGCACTGACCCTCTATTTAAACATTGACAGGGATGTAATAGCAGCATCAAAAGTACATTTATGTGATCTGAAATGGAATGAGAGGATGGTTACTGTTTGTAATGCTGGGGTCCTAGAGGCAAAGCATGTTGGGTATGTAAATTGATATAGAGTATCAATTAGAGTGTATTATCCAGCGCATAATCATACTTAGTGCTTGGTAATATCTTCCGTGGATAACTTTATTTGTTTGTTTTACTCTTCAGCTATGTTTATAAAATGCAGCCAAAATTTCTAATATTGCTGCTCTTCTGTCAGTCAGATGGCCGGTCGACCACCTCGATTCAGTGTGTGCTGTGCAGCGCTTGCTGTGATTCCCGCTCTAAATCTTGTGCTATAACCGGAACAGATGAACAGAGTCCACAGAAAGCTCACGGAGGTTTAAGAGAAAGGGAAAGCCAGAGAAAGCAAGTTGTATTTCCTCAACCCCTGGGCCAAAGAGAACAGTAGGGGGGTTCACACAGATAAGGGGACCTACAGTTTAGAAACATAGCATTTCATAGTGCTGTGTTGATTTATTTATAGTTTTATAAGGCAATTTGTTCGAAATAGTTTTCCGTGGACAGAAAAGTTGCAAGTGAGGACTGAGAGCTTGTGTGTCTCCCTCACTCTGATCTGGGTCCACATCCAGGATCCGCAAGCCTTTTCCTGACCAGTTGAGAGCAGCCGCAGGCATGACTCCCTGTCAGCCCTGAGGAGCCCTTGTGCGTTTCCCCAAACGAGGACGTTCCATCTGCCACCGACCTGCCGCTCTCCCCGGCAAGAAACCGGCATCGGCACGCCACCCCTAGCCGGTCCACTGACCCCACTCCCAATGGCACCGGCCACTCAACATTGTCCTTCCCTCCTCTCTGGTGCAAGGACACACGTGGATACAGTTGTCATGTCCCTTTAGTGTCCTCCAGCTTAGGTTTGACTTTTGACTGGATGAGTTTTACGTTTTATATTCGTGTGGTGGCCAATAAAGAGGATTTAAAGCGGCTTATGAAAGCATACAGAACAAACGAGATGAGGGCTTCTTCGCTCGAGTTCAGTCGCACATCTTTTTGTGCCTGCTCACCCTGGCTCAGGCGGTGCTCCCAGTGCAGGTCCTGAGACCCTGGCAGGGATGGTGACACGGGCCCTGTGTCACGGACATGGGGCCCTGGAACAAGCAGAGACAAGCGCAAGTTCCCTTGTGCCGGGGGAAGCCCGGTGTGCTTAGGGAGCGTTAAGACCAGGGATTCCCTCAGAGGGAGGGCAGGGCTGGGAAGGGGACTGATGGAGGGAAGAGCAGGACTTGCTGGGGAGTGGGTTCTGGGAGAGGGAGCAGCACATTCCCCAGCTTGGCTCACACTGACATCTCATTCGGTTGCTCAGCCAGAACCACTGGAGTCCCTCGTGACTTCTGTCTCCTCTCGCTCCCTCTGTCGGGTCTGTCCAGAATGCCCAAACTCAGAGCACCTTTTGACGGCCACTGTCAGCTCTCCGCGGCCTCTCTTAGGTGTGGGCGAGGGCCCTGCCATAGCCTCGGGACTTGACTCCAGGCTCCCGCCCCTCATGGTGTCTTCCTGGCAGAGCACGTGGGCTTTCCTGCTGACCAGGAGCTGACTCTGTCATGCACTGTGCCGAACCCTCCGGGGGGTCCTGTCCTGTCTGCCACAGCATAAACGCCAGAGCCCTGTGGGTGCCCGCCTGGTTCCTGACCCTGGTCTCCAGCCCCTCTGCCCGGAAGGTCGGGTGTCGTCTGGGGGGACCCGTAGAATGTGCGCAGCAGAGGCGGTGCTGGTCCATGCGGTGGAGCCCCAGCAGCCGACGGCCCTTGGAGAGGCTGGCGTGGGAGATGCTTTGAAAATTGGAGAAGATACGAAGCTGTAAAGTCAATGGTGAGTGTCCCAGTGCACTTTTCTAATCATGGAACAGAAAGGGCCTCACAGCTTGGAGAACAGGCGGCACCCCGGAACATAGCTAACCACAGACATTTCCTGGGAGAATTTATTTTCCATGGGGTTCCTTGTGAGTGTGACTTGTGGCAGCAGATGTGCCATTTCCAGTGTCTCATTGTGCTGCGCTGGCTTGTGCTCTCTGAGGACTTCCCCCCCCCCAGCAGCGGGGCACAGCTGAGAATGTGGCCCATGGCAGAGTGGGGCTGGACTGGGTCTAACTGCCTTGTGGACACTGCAAGGCCAGGACCTGTGGTCCTGCTGGTAAGAGCCACTCCTCTAGGGCACGTGCTAGGTGCTAGGCCTGGTGCTAACCGCTTTGCGTGGATTATCTCACCTGATCCTCAGAAAACCTTAGGATGTGTGGATACTGTTGTCAGTCCCGTCTCTACAGATTAGGGAACTGAGGCTTAGAAAGGTTAAGGAACCTGGGGGCCAGACAGCTGCACAGGGCAGGGCTGAGGGGCAGGCTCCGTTTTCTCCCAGCCCTGTGTGAGCCTCTTGACCACGACTTTGTGATGGCATTGCGTTGTCCTAACGTGCACAAGGTAAGGGCTTTATTGCTTTCCACTGAAGTTCTGGTTTGATGTGGCAAGGGATAAGTAAACAACTCAGTAATAAAAGAATACTTAACATAATAAAAATAAAGAATTAATTAAAATGCAATAAAATTTACAAAATGTTTGGAGCTTGGTGTTTGGGAGCAGGGACCTCTGGGCGTACCTTAGAGGACCCGGCAGGCCAGGCTCCGCTGTGTGTTGTGAGCATGGCATCTGAATCGGCTCTGCTGTCCCTTTGAAGAAGGCAGCACAGACCGAGAGCTCTGGCAGTTGCCTGTGACTGGGTCTTGAGCAATAGTAAGTTCACGACCCTGTCTGGTATTGGAACGAATCGTTGGCACGTTTTCTTGGCAAGGTTCTGGCTGTCGGCCCAGGGCACACGGCATGTTCGTGGGAGGTGCCTCCGCTGACATCTCTGGAGACCCAGACGTGCTGCCCAGGACGCCGGGGACCAGCCTTTCCTTTGCTCAAGGGTGTGTCTGGGCAGTGGGCCAGCACGAGAGGCGTCACTCTACAGAAGGGGCGCCCTGTGATTAGCCTTGACCTCTGCTGGTGTATGATGCAAGGCTTTGTTCGAAGTGGTTTCAAAATGATAAGCTTGTGGAAAACAGTGTTTTGATCCAAAATTGAGTCATAGAAATGGCTGACTTGGACCATGGCTGTCGGGCTACGGAAATACTGAGGAGTCTTTGTACTGTGGGACAGAGTCTCTAAAACGTGTTCTCATCGTGGCACACACAGGAAAGGACCGTATGTGCACCCCACACTGCGGTAGGCAGTTGGCACTCACGGCCAGAGGTGTCTGCCGGGACCCTGGGTGGCCCCAGGGCTCACCTGCTACCCAGGGGTGCAAGGTTCCAAGGTTTCCACACACCCCCTGGCAAGGACCACCAGGACAGAAGCTCTGATGGATGGTATTTTTAAACCCAGTCCTTATGTTAAGGGCTTAATGGGAAACTTTTTAATTCTTTGGGTGTTTGATTACGAAGATAAGTTCTCATGTGAAGGCATTCCAATTTCTGTAGTTTGTTTTTTAAAGAAAAGTTGTTTCACAGTGATTTTATATTTATATCTTGTCCTAAGACACTTAAGGTTGTTAAAAAAATAATAAGACCCCTATGTTATAACAAGTGGATACATGGTCATCTGTAACCCGACAGAATTTGAACATTGCTTCTGTGACTACTAATTGCGACAGGTTCTCTCCTGATGGGCAATTTCTAAGGAAACATTCTTAAAATTAACACTTGGGCACTGATTTTTTCCAACCGATTATACAGAACTCATCAAAATTAGCAGGTTTTCTCCCAAACAATCATCATGGTTTTAAAAATAGTTGATATTAGGCATCTTCCTGTGTGATGATCAGAATAGTGACCGTGATGTAACTATGTGAACTGCGCCCTCTGATAGGAAAAGGAAAGGTAGGAGGACGGCATACTGTCGACAGTGGAAACACAGAAGAGTCTTAAAGGCACCAGCGGAGAGAGGAGCGTGCTGCCTAGAAACCAGTGGCCTTGTGCATCATGTCACCCAGGTGGCCGTTGGCTGGGAGTGGAGCTGCGAGACCCTGGATTGTCTGTTTTGACTTTCATGGTTCTTGACTCACCTCTCTCGTTATTTTGGGTTTCTAGCTGAGGCGTTAAAACGAAGATTAGAAGACCTGGAGGAGGAGAAAAGCAGCTTGCACTTCCAGCTTCCTTCCAGGCAGCCGGCCCTCCGTAGCCTTCTGGTCTACCTGGGGGCACAGGCCGAGGCCGCCCTGCGCCAGGCCACTCAGCAGTGAGTACTGGGGATGGACTCCACCCTCCTCTCTCTGTGTCCCTTCCACTCTGAGCTCCCAGGTGGTGAAGAGCTGGGAGGGGATTAGCTGGAGAGACCCTCAGCTTCCTTTTTGGGGAAGTGCCCTTTTGCTGGTTGGACAGGCAGAGTTTCCTTCCCGAGTGAGGGACCCGTGTGGGCCGCTCCCCTAAGAAGCACTTTGTGCTGATTGACAGAGAGCGACCCTAGACATGCATGGCCAGGGCCTGGGGGTTAAGCTTCCCTGGGAAACCAACCTTCTGAGAAGGTGGGGGTGGGTTTCCTCTTGTCCAGGGCAGCTCAGGCTCCTGGCCTTGTGTTAGCCTTTCAGATCCACAGACAAACCACCCCCCTCCTTGTGCCACCCAAGGGTCTCCTGGCATCGGTAATGGAGAGCAACCACCATTTCTAGCCCCGTGGCTCTCATCCTGGCTGCAGGCCTGAATCCCCTGGAGAGTTTTTAAATGTTCAGTTTCCACCCAGACTGAGTCTGTCGCTGCTGTGGGTAGGTCCCAGGCGCTGGCGCTGGCGTGGCTGGGGGTCGAAGAAGCACTGCTTTTGGACACCTGCTGGCGCCCTCTCTCCCTGGGGACAGACAGGCTTCAGAGAGAGTAGGTTTGCGATGGAGGAGGGCTGTTAGCCCCGTCACAGTCCGGGCCTGCTTCTCCTTAGGTATAAACATGGCCACAGCAATTACATTTTATTTCCAATTTCCCTGGTGATCACCACACTGGCCCACTCCATACAGTCAGTGCATCTCAGCATCTCCCTGCAGCCTCTCTTCACAGTGAGGCCAATTATCTTCCAGAGGCTTGCCCTGAAGTTTTGCTGGTAGCAGAGTGAGAGGCACCCAGTAGCTGCTTCCTTACAAGTGTTTGCCGAATGAGCTTTCTCCTTTTAAAAAGCAGGTGAATCCCACCCATTTCTGTTCTTTTTACTCATTGCACATTGAGCTGGCACCTTGTTCCCTCTCCCTTCCTCACACGGGGCTCTTCCTAACTTGACCGTCTACTGAATTCTTTCTTTTGTTCTTTGGGGTTCGTTCTTGGCCTCCACTCCAGCCTGGGCCATTTCAGTCTCTGCTGATGTATCGTGTTTCTATTTGCTGTGCAAACACTGCCCAGCAGTTGCTAAGTGCCTTTAAAAGTAACTCAGTTAAACATTTTTATTGAGATAAAATATACATAACCTAACGTTTGCCATTTTAACCATATTAAGAGCACAGTTTAGTGGCATTAAACACGTTCACGTCGTTGAGTGACCATCACCACCATCCACCTCCAGAACTCCTGTTATCTTCCGGAACAGAAACTCCATCCACATGAAACACTAACTCTCCTCTCCCCCTCCTCCAGGCCCTGGGGACCACCATTCCTCTGTCTGTGTCCATGAATCTGACTTCTCTAGGGCCCTCATGTAAGTGGGGTCACCCAGTATTTGTCCTTCTGTGACTGGCTTATTGCACTCTGCCTAATGTCCTCAAGGCTCACTCATATTATAGCAGGTGTAGGTATTCCCTTTCTTCTTAAGGCTGAACAATGTCTCATTGTATGGATGGGCCACATTTTGCTTATCTGTTCTTCCCTCAATGAACAGGAAAGAAGTGACTTATTTAATCCTCAAGACCATTCTAGGGGGTGTACTATTTTGTATATCAATATCTGTACTCATGTGGAGATCTTCACTGTCACCTAGATCTGTATTTGTATTTAAAGACGAGGAAACTAAGCCCAGAAGAGGTTAAGGGTCACGTGCAGACCACCCAGCGGCGGTGCTGAGCCGAGGCATAAACCAGGCCTTCTGGCTCCAGTCTCGGGCTTTGCCATGACCTAGTTAGCCTGCATGTGATTTGGTTGGAGAGTGACACTTCGTTATGGTCTTGGCCGAGTTTCTCGTAGAACACAATGCTCCAATAAAGGTGATATCGCGCATGCTCACTCAGTGAGGTCACGTCATCTGACATTTCTTATGCTGACATTTTGGGCCGTAGCACCTTCGTAGGGTTCAGCCTGATATATCCCCACGAAAACAAAAGCCTCTATGCAGCACTTACGAAGCCAGTATTAATGGCTGGCTTACTCTCTCCTTTCCTCACAGCAGCTGCCTGTCCCCGGTAGGACCTGAGTTCTCTCTCTCTCACTGCCAAAGTCAGCAGTGACCTTCCAGGTGTTCAGTGTAAAAGGCGTGTTGAATTCTGGTTCTGCTCTGCATCACTGCATCATGCAGAACTTTCACTCGGTCAGACTCAGCCCTGAAACTCTCTGCCCTTGACTTTCCTGCGCCACCCTGTCCTGCTCTTCTGGCTGCCTTTCTGGCCATTCTCGGTCTCTCATGGGCCCCTGTTCCTCTCTCAGACTCCCCAGTATTGATGCTCCTCTGCTCTGCCTGCAGCCTGTCCCGTCTTTTCACTTCCTCTGCTCTCTTCTGTTGATTGTAAGGCCTCCCATGCTTCAGGTATCGTTAATGCACTAATTTCCCTGAAATTTATACCTCTATCTCCCTTCTCTCTCCAGAGTTCCAGCCTACAGTTTAGCTTTTGATGCAACATCTTCCCGACCCGAAGTTTATCTTTTTGTCCTAAAGGTTTACTGTCTTTTAAACCTACTCACTAAACTTGACTGTCTCCCTGGTTGCCCTCTCCTGCACCCTCAGTCTCGGTGACTTATGCCGCCGTGGACCCAGCTTCCCAAGCAGGGACTCTGGGACGTCCTCGGTCCCTCCCTTTGCCCCACTCCCAGTTCTGAGAGCAGCAAGTCCTGTTGATTCTGCTGTCTGCCTCTATCTCATTCCCACTCGCTTTGCACCCTCGTGGCCACGCCTTAGTACTGCTCTCAAATTTGTCTTTGGGGGATCGCAGTGGCCTCCTTACTGGCGTTCCTGATTCCCAGACAACTCCCTCCCATTCATCGGCCACAGTGCCACCAGTGGAGATAAAGTCACACTCAGTGCCCTTCAGGATAATATCTGTGCCGTTCAGCATGATACCCACAGCCTTTCCGTCCAGTGCCTGCCCGGCAGGCCAGAATTTAACCAGCCCTCTCCAATACCTGCAGTGTGTACATCCTGCAGTATGCACCCTGAATGCTCTGAATGCTTCTCAATTCTATGATCTCGCCAGCGTGACACATCGTCGTCACTACCATCCTTGTGTAGCCTCACCCAGGAGCCACACCGTCTCCCCCTTGAGTTACTGGAGCACCCGAATTTCCTCACCGCTGTCTTGAGTGTTAAGGAAATATCTTTCCTCCGATACCTGTCTACTCTAAAAGACTGCAGGATCCTGGAGGACAGGATGTATTGTATTCACCTTTTTGTGCCGGGAGACTAGCACAGTGGCTGGGCCCTGCTAAGCATTCTGTAAATACTCACTGAGCGAGTGAGTATGATACAGGTGTGCGCGCACCTACGTGCAGGTTGGCAAGGACACGTGTGAGTGTCTATTGGGAGAGAGAGAAGAAGCAGCCTCCCTCTAAGGTGGTTCAGTTGCTCTAGAGAAAGTGTCTCTTCAGCCTTCATTCTGACCCCCCTCCCCCAGCAAGAGGGGTTTCACAGTCTCCTGACGGAACCCTGGACCGGAGGTCAGGAAACCCGAGATCTGGTCTGACGTCTTCCACTAACCCCCAGCCTGCCCTGGGAGTTTCCTAACTTCCGCACACTGCACTCCCCTCACCGGAGAGCCAGAGGGTTGAATTGGATCACTGTTGGCCACACCGTGGTTATTTATGGATTATCGTTTCCAAACCCACCTGTATTCTTGTGAACACAGTGAGAAGGTAATGGCCCCAAATCAGTTTCTTGCTTGTGTTTTTATAATGCATATTAACATTACACAGGTACTCATAATTTTTTAGAAATTGTCTTTCAATGCACCAGTGCCCATATAGTGTGTCACATTTGTCATCACCTGGCTTATCTGGACTTGCAGGTCTCCCCTAAACCAGGGGCTGGGGCTGCAGCTCTCACAGCGGCCACCAGAGGGACCCAGTGCCGGGCTGGAGCTTCCGGATGAGTGAGCCCAGAGCCTGGACAGAAAGGTTTCTCAGGCTCCTGAGTCAAGGGGGAAACGGACTGCTTTGCAATGAACGACTTTCATTTCTTTTTAGAAATGGTTGTATTGACTTGGCATTTCTCAATGAATTGATGACACCAATAAGTGTCTCCTAACCTTTTGGGACCAACTATTTCTGGGAGAATCTGGTGAAAGCTGTGGACTTCCCCCGTCCCAGACCACACATGTACAGACATACAAGTGACTGCGTGCAGCTGCAGGGGCGCACGGACCCCCACTCCTCCGGGGGCCCAGGGGTCTCAGGTTATCACAGCTTCGTCTAGAATAAGATTCAAAAGAATGCGAACTCCCAGCTACAATCAGGTACTTTGATTTTAATTTTTACTGTCACTTTGTTTGTTATAACCCCTGTTGAATTCAGTTAAAAAAAAAAACATAGCTCTCTAAAGCTAGTGTAGGTGACCAGCCCGAGTCGCGCCTGGTTTGCTTGGGGAGTTCCAGCTGCCGCCTTCGGGGGCCAGCCTGGCTCTCTGAAGGGCTGTCTCGGGCCCTCTCAGTACTGCACTGGGCCCCTGGGTGCCTGTTCTCCGTGGGTGCAAATGCAGCGTGGTGTCCCTCTGCTCCAGTCTCCCCTGTGCCGGTGAACCCATCTTACCCGTTTCTTCGATATCCTGGGCAGATGACAGAAATGGCTGGGGCCTTTCCAGTGCTGATGTTCATCCATCCATCCAGTTTGGAACGTAATGATACACCCAGTTCGCATCTTTCCCCGTCCGGCGTCTGTGACCCTCTCCTTGGTGGTCGCTGCTGCCTCTCCTGCTGCTGGAGGTTGACTCACCTGCTCTCTAAAGGGACCCACGTGTGGGTTCCCCCGTGGGTGCCACGGGGACCTCCTGCCACCCAGACCCTGGTGAAAATGGAGCCCTCTTCGCCCCACCCGGGCAGCCACCACTTTTCACATGTGACTCAGCCCCTTTCCATGGGGGCCCCTTGCCCAACGGCACACTTGTGAGGTTAGCTTTTGTGATGTCTCCTTGATTCACAGGAAGCTCACAGACCTTTGCCACAGGGAATGGTGGGTATGCAGACCCTGTCCGCCCACCATGGCCCTCCAGTTCCTTTATCCAGAGGGTTCTTCGTAGGATTGAGCCCCCGTCACCCATGTGGTGATCAGCTCAAGGATACATTGATTATCGGCTTTTCCTCTTTATCACTCCTGCACTCCTGGTTTTATGGGAATCACTTTTCCAAAAATCAGCCCAATCCAGATCCTGGTCTCAGGCTTTGCTATTAAGAGAACCCAAGCTTAGACTATACATTCTGTGTGTTTCCCCATTGGGCCTTCGCCAGTGTATACACTAAAATCGGTCATATGTACAGCTAAATTGTGTGTGTGTGCACAGTGTCCTTATTAAAGACCCTTCCCCAGCCTGGCCACTGCGGCTCAGTTGGTTGGAGCATTGGCTCATAAACTGAGAGTCATGGGTTCGGTTCCCGGTCAGGGCGCATGCCTGGGTTGTGGGTTCACTTTGTCGGGGTGCTTAAAAGAGGCAAGGGGTCGATGTTTCTCTCTCATATCAATGTTTCTTTCCCTGTCTTTCTCCTTCCCTTTCTCCTCTCTTTAAGATCAATAGGCACGTCCTTGTGTAAGGATTTTTTAAAAAGACCCTTTACCAATGGCCAACTTAAAACACAAAGAAATAAAATACAGCCGAATTTAAGAACAAAGATACACAGTAGTTTTCCAGGGGGGCTTGCCGAGTCAGAGCTCTGGTTTCCTGTCCCCGTGTTTCCTGCACCCACACTGCCTTTCCAATGGACAGAGGTAAATGTTATGTAGCTCGTGATGCTTCTGGACTGAGCCGTTTCTCCTCTGGTTAGTTCTCCTTCTGTTCCCTTTGAAACAAGTGGTTCTTTATGCCCATTTCATTGTCACGTGGGGAACCCCGGGCCGTGGAATTCAGTGACGGTCAGCTGTCAGTTCACAGATGGAGGGAGAGTGCACTGCAGAAAGAATAGGGAACAATCGTTACAGACACGTTTCACCAGAGATGAAAACATGAGGGGGCTGTTACGATGCAGCCTAAAAATGGTCCTTGTTGCCAGTGTGCCGGGACAGGAGTCGGATGGGCCACTGGATGGGCAGCGCATGCCACGTGCCCCGTTCCCTGGACCCCCTGTGTGGAGCCTTGTCATTGCCCCTGGACGAGAAGGTAGGAAGGAGGACGCAGAAGAGTAAGCAGAGGCAGCCACCGAGGGCTCCCCCGAGCTTGTTTCAGAATTGGTGGATTACGAACAGAAGTTTCCAGATATGGTCTTCCATGTCACCCTTTTTGCTCAAATTCAACCGAAGTCTGTCCTGAAACCAACGGAGTAGCTGTTACAAACCCAGATAAACACACATGCGTTCCTCGGGCAGGGTGCTCACTTCTGCCTTTGAAACAAGACGCTCCGTTTCCTAAGGGCTCTGACTTTTGTTCCCTCCTCCTAACTCTTTGGCTCTAGATCTTATATATAAAGCAAGAGCTATAAAGTGACCTACATCACTTGACTTGGTGACTGTAGTAATTGTGCCATCAGAGTGGCCTCCTTGGTTTGTGGCTGTTGCATTTAAAGCACATCAGTGATTTTACGTGACTGACTCAAACCACTTCTTTATCACCGTCTTCCCGAGGGAGGGAGATGGGAGCACATCAGCCAGGTGATGTGCAGAAAATCTGATAGAATGGTCATCAGTAGGGGCAGCCATGAGCAAAGGTATTCTAATGGCCGCACTCAGCTCCTGTTGCCAGAAACAGCCACCTCCACGGAGGTGTCCTTAACTGTGATGCCGAGAGCTCCAGTTTCTTGAGCCCAAGTCCTTTTCTTTATTCAAATAACAGCATTCCCGCCTCGGCACAATGCAGCAGATTTTTCTCCCACAGTGAAGCCTGCTGTCGTTGTCTGTGTTATACACACAACTGTGCAATACTCACACTGTGCAAACCACAGCAACTGCCATGAGCCATTTTTCCCTGCATCCTGCTGGGTGGATTGTCTGGCCTCTCCCCTGCCTGGCTGGCATTCTCCAGAGGGTTCTGAAGGCGGCCCTGTGAGTGAAGGATGGGCACTGGAGGGCTCCTGGGAGGAGGTGGCCATGCAGGCTCATCACAGGCACGCGCTCATTAACCACTGGGCTCAGGGGATGCTGACACCCAGTTGGTGTTTTGGCCTTTCCTCACAAAAGTCACGTGGTGAGTACAGTCACTGGGATGGAAAACATTCTCCTGTGCAAGCTGGAGTCCCACTGTGTTCAGGGGCTGTGGGATCTCACTCTACAAACCGTTTCATCCTTCCTTAAACGATTAGGGAAAGGACAAAAGCAGGAAGGCCAGGATTTTTCCAGCTGTGGCAGCCCCAGATGGGGGCCTGCGTGACCCCTCGGGGCTGAGCCTGGGGTCTGAGACACCTCTACCCAGCCCCACGTGCTATTCTGACGTCCCACCCTCCTGCTCGAATTCCTGCCCCTGAGGGACGTGCTGCTTTTACGTACTGATTAGTCTACAGCAGTGACGCTAATTTGCAGCGACGTTGGGGATTGCGCCTTGAGACTATTAAATATGAAGGGAACGATGTCGTTGAAGGGTGAGGCGGGGGGCTCAGAGGACTGAGGTCTGAACCATGGAAGCCCGTCCCTCGAGTCGTCACTGAGCTGCCTCGTGTCCCGGGGCCACCGCTCCGCCATCTGTGGATGGCTCTCAGTCCCCTGAGTCAAAGCCTGAGCGGCAGAGAGAGGGGTTTTGGTTAATCACCAGGGCTTTCCTGACGGATTAAGTAATGAATGTGATTAACCATAATAGGGAGAATTCCCAGTTACCCACCTGTAGCGCCTCTGAGCTAATTTCAATTAGATGTTGATTTCTTTCAATAGCTCCCATCCCGACCCAGATGGTATCTATTTAGGAAATCCAGGAAACAATATTTGCATAAACAGGGCAAATTGGGAAGTACATTTGTGCAAAGAAGTGATCTAATGCAATAGAAAGCTGCATGTAAACAAGTTCCGGATTTTCCAGGCCAGGGACTCATTAAATCATTCAACAAATATGTGCGGGGCCCCTGATCCGTGCTGGGCACTGGGGACACCATCGTGAGATGGCGTGCATGTCCAGTTCCCAGGGACATCTGGCAGATGAGGATGGTTCCGTTCCAGAGACGCCCTCTCTGTGACATCTAAAGATCTGCAGAAATAGTCCCTCTTTTTAAAAATTTTATTTATTTTTTAAGTATTTTATTTATTTATTTTTAGAGAGCGGAAGGGAGGGAGAAAGAGAGGGAGAGAAACATCAGTGTGTGGTTGCCTCTTGCACGCCCCCCACTGGAGACCTGGCCTGCAACCCAGGCATGTGCCCTGACTGGGAATCGAACCAGTGACCCTTTGATTCCTAGGCCGGCACTCAAGCACTGAGCCATACCAACCAGGGCATATCTATCTTTTTTTTTAAAATCAAAAGTATATTTATTTTCTTACATTGAGTATTATTTTGTATTAGTCTCAGGTGTACAGCATAGTGGTTAGACAATCATATATTTACACAAGTGGTCCCTGATATTTCCAGGACCCACCTGGCATTGTACCTGGTTATTACAGTATTATTACCTGTATTTCCCATGCTGTACTTTATATCCCTGTGACTAAATTGTAGCTGCCGATTTGTACTTCCGAATCCCTTCACCTCTTCCACCCAGCCTCCTAACCCCCGCCACCCGGCAACCATCAGTTTGTTCTCTGTGTCTGTGAGTTTGTTTCTGTTTAGTGTGTTCATTTATTTATTTTTTTGATTCCACATACAAGTGAAATGATACGGTATTTGTGTTTCTCTGTCTGACTTATTTCACTTAGCATGATACCCTCTAGGTCCATCTGTGCTGTCACAAATAGTAAGATGTCATTCCCTTCTTTGACCAAGCGAGACCATTGTGTGCATGTTCCTGGCTTCTTTTATCCACTTGTCTGTCGATGGCACTTGGGTTGCTGCCATGGCGTGGCTACTGCAGATGATACTGAAGTGAACACAGGGGTGCATATATTTTGAATTTCTTCAGACATATACCCTGAAGTGGAGTCGCTGGGCCATAGGCAGTTCCATTTTAAATTTTTTGAGGAAACTCCGAACAGAAACATCCCGTCTTTAACCTTCGTCACCCGGCGTAGGACCGTGTGCTCACCGCACGGGAGCCCAGCGCATCTCTGGGAGCAAACACTGGGACACGAGATAGCCAACAGCAAGCTTTCTGTGGACAGAAGGGCCTGCACATAGTAGGTGCTCAGTGGTCATTTGTTGAACATATTTGACCCCCATGATCAGCTGTGCAGGGGAGCTATTATCATCACCCTCTTCCTCCTCAAAAACAAAGAGGGTACAGTTCAAGTCCAAGGATGCTCAGCCAGAAAAAGGAGAAACTGCGGCTGGAGTGGTGGTTGTCTGTCTGTCTCTCAGTGGGTGCTGAGTCCTGCCTGTCGCTCTCAGCTGCCCCCGTTGGACAGAGAGGAAGGGACTCCGTCAAGGGTGTGGGTGCACATGACCGGAAGCCAGGAGGAAGTAGAAGTTTATAATCTTGCAGAGAGCCCTAACGGGCTGGTGGAAGCAGCTGAAAGCAGCTGAAAGCATTGCCGACCCCTCACCTCTCTCACTGCTCTCTGTGTGACTGGGAGCCTGTCACTTAGCCTCCATGACACGGTTTCTTCATCGAGAAAGCTGTAGTGATAACGTCCACGGTGAGAAGAGAGTGTGGTAAAAACGATCGGGTCTCCTGTGCAGTAAATCCTCAGTTCGTACGCGTTTATTTTACTCTTATCCATTTAACATTTTCACTGTTTCTGCTGTCATTTGCCTTTAGGCACGTGGAACTCAGAGCACCAGGCCTTAAAATAAATTTCTGAGTTGTGTGGTGGGTTACAATGAGTAAGCATTTTTAAAGGTGATTCGGAGAAACCCAGGAATACGAGCCAGGCTCCTTCTTCCATAGCTGCTGCTCTAACTGAGAAAAGCGAAGCGAGGTACTTCCTACCACGGTCTCTGAAAACGTTAGGGCTGCTGCACTGCAGAGCTCGGTGGGCTCACGCATTTTAAGTGCCACGTGAAGACTCAGGAAGTGGGGGGTCGCTTCCACCTTTCGGCTCCTGCACTGGTGGTTGGACCCTCAGTGGAGCATGCGTGTCCCCTGCTCTGTGTGGGACGCACGTCTGTTTGTGGCTGCGTCCCTGGCCCCCAGCACGGCCCATGGGGGGTGAACTTAATGATGTTTGTCCCTTTTCTGAATGAATGAAGGCAGTGCGCTAGAAGTGAAGGGACACACACAGAGCAGAGCATGTATGAGGGCCAATAACTCGTTTTCTTTTCTGAGACACGTGGAGGTGGCGAGGCCCAGCGAAGGTACGGATGAGAACGTGAGCGTCACGCTTCTGCTCCGTGAGCCCTGAGGTGCACACGTGTGTGGCAGCCGCGGTCTGGCCTTGTAGCAGGAGCTTCTGGGGGAGGAGCGGGAATACCTCACGCCTTGGGCTGTCAGAAGTTGTAGGTGGCTGTAGGTGGCTCACCTGCAGAAGCTGTAGGTGGCTCTCTGCAGAGAGACGCCCTTGTCCGTCAACAAATGGATGGGGTTTCTTTCAAACACAGCGTAGGCCTGTTCTGTCCAAGGGCAGGTTGACTGTGTCAAAGTATTGAAGTAAATTCAAGCAGTTGTGGAGTGTACATGGTAGAACACTTCTATTGCAGTTATAAAACACAGGACACGCTCAGAAAACTTAGAAAATAAGAGATTGGCCAAAAGAAGTCACCCTATCACCCAGAGATAAGAACTGATAGAATTGCCGGATATTGTCCCATCATCTATTCTGTACACATTGTTTATTTATCCATTTAATCCTCACCCGAGGACGTTTCTTCACTGCGTTCTTAGGGAGGAGCGGGAGAGAGAAGCATCGATTGGTTGCCTCCCGTACACACCAGACCGGGGATCATACGCACCAGAGCAGGGATCGAACCCACGACCAAGGCACGTGCCCCGACTGGGAATTAAACCTGCAATTTGGTTACGGGACGATGTTCCCACCAGCTGGGCCACACTGACCAGGGCACACATTGTTTCTCTGTCAGTTGGTTCATAACACACACGTGACCGTGATGCCTGGTTTAATATTAGCAGTGCAGGGCGAACATTCCCCATGTATGTACTGCTCCTTCGACCGTTTTCGCTGGCTGTGCCCTCTGCTCAGGGGCCCATGCCGTGGTTTACGGCTCTCGTCCTCATTCTGGGCCACAGTTGCAGAGTTTTCGGTTTCTGGCCTCTGAGAAAAAACGTGGCATTGTGGTAGCTAATCTTCGTGTGCATCTGTGGTTATTTACGTACAACGAATTCCTAGAGCTGGGGCGGTGAGATTCAAAGCTGTATGATATGTTAAGTCTAATTCTTACTCCCTGTGTTCACCAAGGAGTGATGCTTTACGTAAACTTTTGCCAGTTTATTAGGTGAAAAATGATCCTTTCTGTTGCCCGCGTTTGCACTGAAACCCGTCTTGGATGATAAAAAGGGCTACAAACGCCGCCTTTGCAGTCCCTGTTTGTGACCTTCTGATAGATGTGCTCATTGCTTCCTGACTGGCTAGCGTTCTTGAAGTTAGCGAGATTTCCTTTTTTCCCATCACAGCTTGTCGTTTGCCTTTTAATCGTAGTTACGGCACTTTCTTCAACATCGTTTCCTTGACTCGTTGATGTAGTTTTTTGCCTAGGGGACAGTTTTTCCCGTCCTACTGCGTGGAGTTAGAAATCAAATACTTTAAGGATGAATTTCTTATCCTTGGATGATAGTTACCTGCAAAACTTTGGCAGAGCAACTCACCAGCTCTGGGGTGGCCTCCGGCCTGAGCGGCTTTCACCAAGGAGGCCAGCTCCTGCAAGAATGAGAGAGAGCTGAACAGACTTTAAGCGGTTTTGACAGATTTTAGCGAAACATTTCTGAGAAGCCCTGACCTTAGCACCTGCAAACCTGTCACGCCTCTTCTTCACCTCCACGGCCAAGATCAGCGCTGGAATTGGGCTCTGTCGGGACGGTCAGTGCAGGGCTGTCTACTCACATAGAATGCAGGCCACGGCCGTGATCGCAAACGACCTAGCAGCCACGCTGAAAAGAAGAGAAGTCTGTAAAATTAGTTTAAAATATATTTAATTCAGCTCAATAGAAAAAATATTACTCCAACATGGAATGACCATGAAATATCACTAGTGAGACGTTCTGCACTCTGTTTTCTTACTAGATTTTTATAGCCTGGTGTGCTTTAACTTCCAGCGCAGGTAGTAGCCACGTGTGACTGGGGCCGCGGGAGTGGGCGGTACGGGGCCAACAGTAGCAGACTGACTCTGTGAAAAAGCCAAAGTCCGGACAGGTGGTCATTAAAACAGAAACTCACGTGAGGGACCTCACCCCGGTGACTCTCCTAAAGACCAGGACAGCTGGGGACCACTTTGTGAAATTCCTTTCTCTTCCGTCCTTGGAGACCAGAGGGTTTCAGCTTCTCTGTATCTGTACACCCACGCCTGTTTTATTTCCAGGGTGGGTGGCGAGGATACCCCAGCTCCACTCGGAGTAGAGCCCCCAGCTCAGGACCCCCTGGGCGTGGCCATCACCAGGCGGGACTGGCTTCTTCAAGAAAAGCAGCAACTGCAGGTAAGCAGGGGAAGAGTATGCGAGAAGTGGGAAGCATTTTTCTCATCCCTCTAAGCCAAAGGCGGTGAATGGCTCTCCGCTGGAGTAGTGATTAGCGCCTGGCTGTCCCTGCACGTACAAAGGGCGTACAAAGGGCCAGCCTGGTGGAGATGCCGGCTGGGTGTGTGGGAGTCTCGTTACAAATGAGGGGCTGGCGCCCGGCAGCCCTCATGTGGGCCTTGACATCCCTCATTACCTTTGAAACTGCTTCCTTGCCTGCCAGGGCAATTTGTCACCTCTTATCATTGTGACCTTTGGAAGGTTCTTTTCGAGGCAGAAAGAAATCCCTTATGAAATTCCTACGGAGCTGGACAGTGAGTAGCAGTTGTTAGGAGGCGGAGTAGTAAGGAGGGACTGAGCGAGGTGGGTGGGTCTGGGAATGATGGGCAGGTATCATGAGGGAGCTCCAGGAAGCCCCGAGCAGTGGACGGGTCCCCCGGGGGCTAGAACCTAGGACAGCACGAAGCTAAAGCCGGGGCAGTGGGGAGCCCTGGAAGCTGATAGGGCCCCCGAGAGGCAGGGACAGTGAAGCTGAGGCTGCACCTGCTGGAGCCTGGAGGCCTGGTGGCAGGCTTGGGGAGCAGAGAGTAAACTCGGATTGCAGGCACGCTGACTTCTGGAAGGAGCAGAGGACATGAGAGCCCAGGTCTGAACCCAGGCTTCAGCTCTGAATAGTGGGATGGACTTAGGCAAGTTCATAGGAGCTTGGGCGAGTGACTGGACAGCCCCCATTCCCAGCCCCTCACGCAGAGTACTCTTGTCGTCTGAGTTGGCCCAGCTGGGTGCCTGCAACGGCAGGGGCAATGGGAGCAGAAGTGCTCGCAACTGGAAAATATTCTCCAGTGAACTGAGCACTTACGTATTCCAGGAGCGCCGTCACCGAGTTGGGGCAGTTGGCAATGTGACAGCTGGGTTTTGGTTTAGTCACCAGTTAAAGGCAGCACGTTCCAGGTGATGTCAGAGGGTTCAGAAATGATTGTAGCCCAGGGTACTCGGGGTTGGAGGGGCACATTCTTGGCAGAACTCTGTGGGCGGGTCGGTCCCCACTTACTCAGCAAGTATTTACTGAGTGCCCACCACATGCCAGATGCAAACATTACAACTACCTAATTACATACTTAGTATTTTGTAGGTGGTAGGAGCCACAGGGCACAGCCCCAGGTGATGGGGAGTGGGAGATGGATGGGGCCTGCCATTGAGGAATGAGATTGGAGGGAAAGCTTAAAGGAGGTGAGAGGACAGGCCTTGCACAGGTCCCAGTGAGAGTGTCCCCAGCAGAGGGAACAGCTGTGTGGAAGCTGTAGTGGGCATGGGCCTCTCTTGTTCCACGGGCGGCCAGGAGGCCAAATGGGGAGAAGAGAGAGAAGTTCAGAGATAAAGGGGTCTTCTGGGGTCTTGCGGGCCTTTGTAGGGACTTGGGCTTTTCTCTGATGGGAGTAGGGGCCCACTTAGACTCCTGTGTTAAGCCCAAGGTGTAGCGCCACTGTGGAAAGCAGTTGGTGGATCTTCAGCAAATTGAAAAGAGAATCACCACGTGACCCAGCAGTTCCACTTCTGGGTTGTGCCCAGAATTCAAAGCAAGGACTCAGAGAGGTGTGTTCATAGCAGCATTATTCACAATAGCCAAAAGGTGGAGCAACCTGTGTCCACCATCAGATAAATGGATGGACAAAAGGCGGTCCATCTGTACAGTGGACTGTTACACAACCTTAAACAGGAAGGACATTCTGACGTGCTACAATGTGGATGAACCTTGGGGACGTTGTGCTGAGTGAAACGAGCCGGTCAGAAACAGACAAATGCCGTGTGGTTCCGCTTACATGAGGTGCCTAGGAGAGTCAGATTCACAGAGACAGACAGTGCAATGGCGTTTGTAGGGCTGGGGAGGGGGAATGGCGAGGTGGTGTTTGATGGGAACGGGGTTTCTGTTTTGTAAGATAAAGGAGTTCCGGAGATGGACGGTGGTGACGGTTATACAGCAATGTGAATGCCATTGAACTGGGTGCTTAAAAATGTCTAGGATGGTAAATGTTATGTTCCATGTATTTTACCACAGTTTAAAAAACTGAAAAAAAAAAGAAAGAAAGAAAACAATAGGGTAAGGGAAGTCAAAGGTGGAAGTGGGAAGTTAGTTGGGAGACATATCAATAATACTCCTACTTTCTTCTCTTTTCTTTAATCCTCACCCGAGGACATGCTGATTGTTGTTTTAGAGAGGGGGAAAGGGGAGAGAGAGAGAGAGGGAGGTAAGCATCGATGTGAGGGAGAAACATCGATCAGTTGCCTCTTGCACGTGCCCAACCGACCCGGGCCAGGGGACCAAACCCGTAGCCCAGGCACGTGCCCGGCCTTTTGGTTTACAGAATGATGCTCCAGCCAACTGAGCCGCGCCGGCCAGGGTGTGTTTCTTTTTTCTTAGCGTGTCTTGGTGGGAGATCCTCAGCAGTTCTTCTTTCTCCCTACCCCACAGTGGGAGGTAGGGTCAGGAGGTAGAAGTTGTAGGTGATCTAACCTTGGGGTTGAGAGAATGTGGGCGGGAGATGGGGAGACCCCCAGGATCAGAGCTGTGCTCTTATCAGCCAGAAACCACTGCTCGGAGCTCAGGAGGACACTAATGAAAAGAGTCTCGTTTTAAATGCGGAAGCCCAGGGGCAGCGAGATGAAACCTTATCTGCTGTAACTCGTCCACACACCGGGTGTGCAGCTACCTGCTGCTCCTTTTAATCGTTGACCTCAAGACCGGATAACACTCTCTGAAGTCTTTGGATTTGGGTTTGTGATATTAGTGGGAATTAAATTAATTTAATATTTTATGAACTTGAGAAGGCCTAACACGATCTGTGGCATCTCATTACTCTTTCAATCCTGTGGACCCAACAAGCCAGGATTTTCACTCTTTTTCTGCATGCTAACTTTTCATGTTTGGGGACAACCCAGCCGAAGATTGTTAGCATTTTTTTTGTGATCTGTGACTTGCTTTACCTGCGTAGCCCCTATCTGGGCTGTGTGGTGTTTGCTGCCCTGTGTTCTGGCTCTTCCACTTTAAGTAAATTGTTTGTATTTTTGCTGGGTTCTTCTGAGTCAAACTGTGGGCTCACCCCTGTAGTTATTTAATACTCGAGAGGGAATGCTTTTCTTTTTGCCAACTAATCAGAAATAGAAAGCTGGCGTGCTTTTTCCAGTTCAGCAAACCTCCCCAAATCTGCCAGCCACAGAAGGGGGACGGCACGGCTTCTGTGCACAAGGAGGACTCGCCTTTAAACGACTCGTCAGCAGAGCCGTCTGCTGCCGGCAGGGCTAATTTATAAAATCTGGTCTCTCCTTTCTCTGCAGAAGGAAATTGCAGCTCTCCGAGCCAGGATGTCTGTGCTGGAAGCGAAAGATCAACAGCTGAGAAGGGAAATAGACTTGCAAGAGCAGCTTCTCCGGTGGCAGGGCTGTGACCTGAGTCCCCTGATGGGCCGGCTGTCCCCCAGCGAGCTGCAGGAGGTCCGAGAGGCTGTGCAGGACACCCTGGCCTTAGCCAATCAGATCCCCCTCCCTGCAGGACCCCCTGAAAGCATAAGGAGGTACTACTGGTGATTTCCTAACTGATGTTGAATTGCTCACCTCCTTGACCTGTTGTTTATGGAGTCGATTTTGTCTACTGTCCCATGTATAAAACATTTCCCAAGCAGAGCTGCATTTTTTTTTTTTTTTCCGGGGGAATCACTATCAGTATTTTGGGCAGGAAAGGTCTCCATTGTGTGGGGCAGTCCTGAGCATGTGCGATGTTTTACATTCTGGCCACCCAGCCCACCAAATGCCAGTGTCCCTCTGCGTTGTATTAAATATGCGTCCCGTTTCCAAACACCCCTTTCGTGGAGCTCAGTTGGGTAGTGATTCTGATGCTAACCCTTGCTAGGACGGTCATCTGCAGGGAGGTGAACTGGACCTCTTGCCAAGGGAGGGGCTGTCCATCAGGAGGAGGAGATCTAGCAATGACAGTGCTTCCAGCTGGAAGAAAGCTGGGTTATTAATGAGAGCTGGCATCTGTTGGGGGCTTACTGTGTGCCAGGCATGGCGCTAAGCTCCACTGTATGAGTTGCTTTTCTTGCGATGTCCATGTTACAGAAGTAAAGGAAATTCATGAAGGGCAATACTTGGCCCAAAGTCCCAGTGAATAAGAGGCAAACTGACACCTAAACTCCTGTGCACTAACTCAGAGTCTTGTTTCTTGTCTACTTAATCTGGAATGAGCATTGTCCGTGTGTTCCGGGTGGTGGGCTGTCTACAAGATTCCTTTGTACCTCTCACCATTCAGGAGATAGTAATCTTGTTTTGGGGAAAGACAGAAGTTACGCTGACACACGTCAGCCAACAGGTGAGTTGTTCCGGAATGCATGTGCAGCTGGGCAGCAAGGGCCAGAAGGGCTGTGGCCGCAGAGCGTTGGGTGGGAGGGAGTGTTCTGCTCAGTTATTATGCTGAAGAATGTACTCCATCAGACTCACCAATCAAGTTCCGGTTGAGAATGTGGGCTCTGGGCTGGAATCCTCATTCAACCACTAATATGGTGTCCTAGCTGGGCACCACTTAATATTTGGCGTACGGGATGAGGATAATACTACCTACCTTGCAGGGCTGTTATGTGGATGAACCAAGTTAATACGACGAAACGTATTATAACAGATGCTAGCAAGCACTTGGCTGTGCGTACTGCTGTTATTTTTATTATGGGGATTTCAGTGTCTCGAAGGCCTTCAAACTGTCTGTCTCGATGTGTCTCAGACTACTTAGTGGGTGACTGTCCCCTCCTACACATGCATCACGTCCTCTGTGGCCGGTAATTGCAAGGCACAGATGCTGTTCTGTAGTGGCTGAGGACTTCCGCCCACTCCCCTGCCAGCCCTAGGACTTCCCTGCAGAAGTCCAGCTCCACGGCTGCTGCCCATGGAGGCCAGGAGGAGCTCTGGACTGTTGCTAGATTTCAGCCGATGGAAACAAGTCATTGACCTTGGCTTGTTCGGCCCCTCCTGCATCTTTGAACGTGTTCTTGCACTGTGTGCCTCAGCCTCTGGGGATCTTTTCTTCTCCTGCTTCCTTATCACCCTATGGAAGTCATCCCCCCGGCCACGTATGCTTATATAACATGTATACTACAAATGATATATAGTATGTAGTTGTATGTGATATATGCACTGTAGTATACATTATACATAATGCATATATATGATGAAACATGTATAAAGTTATAAATGCAAATATTTGTATATGAGGCTTAAAGAGCCTTTTCTGGCCCCACTATCCAGCTGCGCCCCATTTCACCTCTCTGTTCGCTCCTCGCAGCACCGAGGTTAGTCAGCCTCCCCCCATCTCTCCCACAAGCTCTCCCAGGGAGGAAGTTAAGGCTGCCTAACTTAGAGCCCTCAGCAGTATTTCACAAAGCCTCTCAGTTTTGAGCTGAGTCCCTGGGAGATTCCCTGCAGGTGTGCCCTGTACCTGTGCAGAGGGTACAGGTGGCAGAGCGAGGGCTTTCTCATGGGAACCCACGATGTCCTGAGTGGACTGGTGGGGTGTGGGGGGGAGAATGCCCTCACTGCCCTGGGCAGTGTGGGGTGAGTGGGTGCAGGTTCCGATGGGCCAGCTTGCTTCCACCACGTAGGGCAGTGAGACACAGTGCTGGTCTCTGCTGCTGTTTGTTACCAATGGGAAAACCCACCATCGTTATGTGGGTTTTCCGTGTAAGAAAGGAGACACATCTTTCCCAAGCTGGTTGACTATGGACTCTGAGAAATGGAGCGTTTGAAAGCAGATGACCTGGGGTCTGAGATTGTCCGTGTTTTTAATTAATCATATGCAATCCCATTAGCTTAGTGTTTGCCAGGAGGAATTGGCTAGCTTCTCAAAAATGCTGACCTGGGACATGTGTCTAATGGGTGCCCCGTGCAGAATGCATCTTCTATGCATAAATAGCTGCCTTTTTATAAATGAGAATAATGTCTTCTTAGGCCAGATAGAGAGATGCAGACAATTGCAAAACAGGAAAATCTTGAAGTCTTGTGAAGACAGGCTGCCAGGACTACTGTTGTGACAAAAGTCTGGAGAACAGAGTACACAGCATCATAACTATTCTTACTGTCCTCCACAAAGATCACTGCTAGAGGCCGGCTGTGACCTCAGGGCGCTGTCTGGGGAGAAGCCGCTTCTGACTCTGCTCGTTCAGTAATGTGCAAGGTTGCCTGCTGTCCCCTGAGAGGACAGAGCCAACGGGTCTCCCCAGGAGGCCCTGGTTCGAGTCAGAGGGTCTGTCGAGGTTCCACCGGCAGGGTGTGGGCGGAGGGGACTGTGAAGGAGCGTGGCCTGGTCCCAGAGCAACTGCAAGTTCTGTTCATGAAATGAAGGTTGGAGCTAGATGGTGCTCCAGGTCCCTTCTGGATCTAGGATAGTTTGCATTTTCAGATTTTGTGGAAGAGGTTAAAATAAAACTGCTTTAAAAAAAATAACAGCCATGCTGTTCCTAATAACCCCCAAATTGGTTGCCCCGCCGAGTTCTTTGGGCCAGCTCTGACCCTCCAGGGGCCTGATGCCCAAGTTCTTCTTTTTCTGAATGCGTCATTGCTGATGGATAGCATGCCACTAGCACTCGGACTGGGACCGAACCCGGCACTGCAGCCGCTGAGCCTGGTTTGGAACTGGACTCCCTCTTGCATCCCCCATTCCCTCTGGGAAATTCTCATCACAGGCAAAGAGAAACATTGACCAAACCACAACTTGGAAGAGGAAGGAAGGGGCTGGAAAAGAAGGCAGGAATTTGAAGCTCCCGCCTGTTTGGGGGACAGATGCCATTCACCCCAAGACAGCAGGACCCCGACTTCTGTTTTTCGTTGAGAGTATTTAAGAAATTCAAGTGAGGAATCTCATCTTACTTATAGATTGAAAAAAAAAAAAAAAGACTTATTTTGTCCTAGAGTAAATTTATTGTGATTTAAAAAAAAACAGAACAAATGAGGGTGAAAGAGGTGCTATGTATTTTTAAATAATGTATTTTATATTTTATAAATTCGCTGTGGTTTGTTTTCTTCAATGAATTTACAACCTGGGTCTGTTTTTATTATTCAGGTAGTTATTCTCACGAGCCTTGTAGTTTATAGACTGACCCACTCCTCTGTCGTAACTTAAGTATCAGAGTAGTTATTCTCAGCCAGAGCCCTGAGGATTCCAAAGATGGCAATGATAACCCTCACCCGATTGTAGCTAGTTCGAATACCATGGCCGCAGGTCAGCTCTTGGCGTACGCGAGGGCATGTGGCCCATGTTAGAAGTTTTCCTTCTGGTTCACTTCAATTTTTATTTTCCAGTATTGTCACCTTGAGAAGTGTTCTCTACTTAATTTCCTTGCAATTTGGGTGTCTTCTACAACCATCTTTTCCCTCTCATCAAATGTTCTGATTCTGATGTATCCCAAGATGTTTACTGTTTGTAGATTATGTTCGGGTTCTTACTTTTAACTTCTCAGACGTTCATTTGACACACCAGATGAAACAGCTTCTCACACCTGGAGCTCAGGGTGAAAGCGGGTCCAGCAGGAGGTAGATCAGTTCTTCCCTCGGGGACTTTTCCAAGGGGTGCAGGGAACAGCCCCAGGGTGGAAATGCCCACCCATTGCTTGCTGGGGATTCAGTTGTGCGGAGGGGAGTGTTCTTTTCCAAGCTGCTGAGGGGTGAGTCATCTTGCCTGTGCGGATTCCTAGGCTGCTGGGTGACCCAGCCAGGACCTCAGGCTGCTCTTAGGTCTTTGCAGCGGGCCCTGCGCTGGATATGTGGGGGTTGTTCTGGTGAAGGGGTTCACACGGGCTGCCATTCTCCTTACCATCTCGCACTTTCTTTTTTGGCAAATTTCCTCAGCTTCCTTGTTGAGTCCTGGTGATACTGGTGTTTGAATTCCTCGTTCAGTTACTTGTTCAGAAACCTGGATTTTTTTCCTGCTGTTGGTTCATCTTGTTTATCAGTGGCCAATTTTTGCAACCTTGATCCAATAGAGCGTGTAGATCTTAACCCACTGAAACGTTTTGGGAGAGGAAATGGATGACATTCCCTGGTTTCAGGAATCCGACTGATCTATCGCTCCGTCAGCAGGTT
The DNA here is from genome assembly GCA_004024845.1 of Tonatia bakeri. Classification (NCBI taxonomy): domain Eukaryota; kingdom Metazoa; phylum Chordata; class Mammalia; order Chiroptera; family Phyllostomidae; genus Tonatia; species Tonatia bakeri. The sequence goes on along the minus strand of PVIA01004757.1, from coordinate 101,775 downwards.
TGGGGAACGCCTGAGGGCAGTGTGAGGTGGAAACCGTTTCGGCATGCTTTCACTGTGCGCTGCCAGTTTGTAGCCAGATGGCAGGTAATTAAAGATGATTCAGAAAAGCATAATTAACCCAAAGTGGAAAGCAAAATCTTTTGGACAAGCTTCAGAGTTATAGAAAGCACACATGCATAGAAATTTATGGGAAACAGCATACATTTAAAAAATTAGTATTAAACGGAAATGCAGGGAGTTCAGGGTATTTTTTGGGAAGACTCTGGGAGCAATGGGGCATGACTTACTATGCTGTTGGAACTAGGAACTCTGAAGTAGCCTATGGATCCCTGAACAGAATAAACCCAGAGGTGGGAGCATAGCCCCCTTGGGTTATGGCATTTGCTGCTTTGAAGGCACAGGAGTTTTGTGGGGAAAAACTCCGGAGCTTGAAAACGGAAATCTTGTTTGAATGTGTAAGTACACTTGGTTATGGCAATAGTTGAAAGCATGGAGGGCACTGGGTTACCAGCCTTTAAGAAATAAGGGAGCAGTAAGTGATTTCTTACTGTATGCAGAAAGGCCTCCTTAGAGAACACGGGGCAAAGGGGAGGGAAGGGAGGAGGTGTGATCTGAACTTAAGGCCGCTCGTGTTTTTGACTCCTGCTCTCCCTTCTGCCTCGTTGGATAACTGAAACCTCTTGTAGGACAAGTGTCTGTGAGTCAGAGTGTTTCTGGCCCACGAGTCCTAGTTTCAGTTTGGAAAGACATTATGTGAGAGGCAGCGGGGATGGTGTGGCTGGATGACCCTAGGAGTCCCGGGCTGGGCCCGATGCCATGTTAGTGCGGCGAGAACAAAGCTGTGGTGTGGTGTGTGGTGGGGCCAGACTAGGTGCCGGCTGTGACCAGAATGTCGGGCAGAGTTTCCCGGCGGGGTGGGAAGTAGCGACGCGGCGTGTGTGCGCGCGCGTGTGTCTGCATGTGTGTTCCGACTGTCAGCAAATGTGGGAGATTCTGCAGTATCACGGCTCTCTATTTCTGCCCAGGATCCTCACAGTAGCCCCTTGGGCCCGGGAAGCCTCTTTGTCCTCTTTCCTTCTTGCTGTCATTTTTAGGAATACTAACAGGAATTCCATGGATGCATTTCATTAAAAAGAGTCTGTGCCCCGGCCAGTGGGGCTCAGTTAGTTGGGCATTGTCCTGCAAACTGAAAGGTTGCCAGTTCGATTCCTGCTAGGGTACATGCCTGGGGTGCAGGCTCAGTCCCTGGTCCAGGCTGGTGCGAGAGGCAACCAATCGATGTTTCTCTCTCACATGGATGTTTCTCTTCTTCTCTCTCTCCCTCCCTTCCCTTCTTGTTAGAACCAATGAAAGGAAATAAATAAAAAGAGTTTGTGGTCTTATAGAATATGACGCGTCAGGCTCCGCTTGCTGAGTTGGGCGGAGAAGCTGGGCTGGACTGCGCAGACTGCAGAGTAAGGGAGTGTCACATCATAGTTAAAGTCCGAGCCGCATCCCAGAAATGCAGAGCAGGACCCGGTGGGGATTTGCATCAGTAATTGGATCGAACCCAGAGAAAAGATCAAAGGCTGAAAGTCTCAGTGGTTCTCTGGCCCATTTTGCTTTGGTTCTTTGATTTCATCTCCTTTGATTGGGCCGGAGGAAGATGTCAAATACATTTACTTTACCCTCGTTATCAATTCTCATGCTTTGGATTACTCTAAAATATTTTCTCACTCCCATAAATGTATGGTTATTTGAATGACTGAGTTACTGAATCATTATACTTCGTTCTCTCGAAGATCCCCAAAAGATGAACTAGCTGTGTGATGAACACGTACGTGTGTGTGTGTGCCTGTCATGCTGTCGTGCTCCCGCCCTGCCACTGGACAGGACAGACATCCTGTGCTGGGCCAAGGTGGCCAGGATGACCGGTGGTGGTGCGGAGCTCTACCTGTCCCGAGTTGGCGTCCCGGCTTTCCAGCCCGATGGCTTTCACCGCCTTGTGGAACGGTTCACTCCTGATGAGTGTGCGTGCCCTGTTGTGCCTGCACGTGACCATCTGAAGCCTGGAGGAATTCTCGGCATTTTTGTTGTCTCTGCCCCCTGTACGTCCCACTGGTGACATGTGACATTATCGGCTGTGAGGAGAGAGGGGTCCAAGGGAGGAAAAAGGCCAAGGAGATAAAATCTTGCATTTCCTAAAGCTGTCTTGACTGTCATTTTCTGAACCACTTGCCCCGGACAGAGGGTTAGAGGCGTGAGCAGTAATTGGCAACGTTGTTAATGTCAACGTATCCTTGTATTTCCCCTTTTAATTCAAGACCCAAGTGGTGCCTCTGCTAGAGTAGCTGTCATTTTGCCCTTTATGTCATTTCTACTTCGCTTCAGTAATGGTCTCTCATTCTTAAACTTATTTTTACTAAATGAGACACAGGATGGAATTGGGGTAGAGGGAGGGCAAGGAGAAGGCTATTTGGAGGCAAAATTGATATTTTTGCATTTTCCATAGTTGTTTTTTTTCCTTAAATGGGACTCTAGCATAAGGCCACACACACACAGGCTGGAAGCAGCCGCCAGCAGACGGTGGACTCCTTGCAGAACTTGGCTCTGAGGGCGGGAAAACTCGCATTGCTTAGTAAGAATGACAGCGATCGGCCTATGTTTCTGCCTCAGCCACTGACGTCATCTGGCACTTTCTAGAACCTGTGTGTTTTTTAGGTTCTCTGCATCTCTACAGATACATTACTGTCAGTAAGAGAGTCTTGGATGTAGGACTGGAAGTTCTTAGACATAAGCTGGTCCGCCACACTCGCTGTGCGGGTGAGGAAACCGAGCTGCCGCAGAAAGTGACTTGTTCGAAGTCTCACTGAAAGTGAGTGGGGTGGCGGTGGCCTTCGCCGAGTGTCGTTAACACTCTCGTTCGGCAGAGGCTGTTTGATCTGCAGAGACATGCTCGTCCTGGGAGCAGGTGCATGGCTGGCGTCCTGGCGTGAATCTGATGCGGAGGGTGGTGGTGGCTGGAGGAGTGGCGGCAGGAGGAAGTGAAACAAGCAGCAGGAGGACACACAGGGTGAGGGGGGTCTCTCTAAGGCTTGGACACAACCTGCTCCACCCAGGCCCATTTACATGTGTGGCTCGGAGGACCAGCTGAACCATGCACCTTGTCTTGCCGTCCTAGATCTGTCCTGCACCTGTTGGGTTGTACGCATGGACACCTGGTTTGCACATCTAAGAAATATCCTCACCTTCCAAACAGCTACCGCTGGGGACTGCTTGGGCCTGGGGGTCTGCTCACCTCAGTGCAGCCCACCCTCGGAGGGCTGGCCGGAGACGAGGCCCTGGCAGGAGGCTGGCTCCCAGCTATTTAGGAGGCACTCCTGTCTCGGCTCGGCTGCCTGGACCCGCTCTGGGTGGGAAAGTGTCTTTGGCCCCACAGATGCCTCGCCCGAGAGTAAGGAGGGCCAGGTGCACAGGGGCAGGGCCAGGCCTCTAATGCCAGGATTGATGGCAGCATTGGAAGTGTTACTAAGAGAGGGTGCGGATTCACGCTTCTCATAAGGCTTGTGCCTTCTGAAGTGACACCTTCTGGAGAAACGGGGAGCAGGCAGTGGTGAGCTTATGTTTGATGGGGCACAGGGTTCTCTAACCAAATGGACACCCGGGGCAGCGTGGTGTTTCTGAGCAAGGTTAGCAAGATGCTCTGCGGGCAGACACCTGGCCTGAGCTCCCCGCAGTGGCCCTCTGGCTCCGGCTGTCCTGGAGGAGGGTGCATCCAATAACCTTGCTTTAGCTTGATATTTCTACAAAGCCATCGTGTCCACATAAGGTCCCATTCTGAGGCCACCAACGTAGAGAAAAGAGCTGGAGGGGACACAGCGCCAGCCCAGGCCCACCTGTCACCCATGTGCTGTCTCTGTAGCCACTTCTCATCATGTGTCTCAACCTGCCCAAGGCTTTGTTTTGTCGAGGGTGAATTTTGTTCATGTGATTTTAACATCAGCTGGTGAGTGAAGAATAATGTGCATTTATCAGTGAAGATATATATTGTAGTGAATATTTAATATAGCTCTCCAATAAAATTCTAGAACTCAGTCTGGACACCGGCAGCGTATGCCACGTAAGGACACAGCTTCTAGGAGGGGTGGGCTGGTTTCGTGTTTGGAGACCAGACCACCAGAACGCCTGCCTGGCAGCCACCGGCCCGCTCACCTGCCGGGTAACCTGGGGGTGACTTAGACCCCTCTTTGACTGAGTTTTCTTGTCTCAGACTCCAGAAATTCATAGGTAGGAGAATTTAAAATGCTAATCTGTGTAAGGAACACAGAAACACTCCTGGTACACAGTCAGTAAACGTTTGACATTGGTATTCCCAGAGAGGCTGCTTTGAATGAAGATACTCGTTTGAATAATTAGGCCTGGTGAGTGTGTTAAAACATTATCTGCTCATTTGTGGAGACAATTTGTGTGTTTCTAGGGCATAATGTAATTTGATCTGGGGCGAGAGTTCTTATTTGTCGTAACAGTCACGAAAACTCGAAAGAAACACAGGGATTCGTTTTAATCATTGAAACACATGGAACTCTTTTTTTGTGAACATTCGACTCAACCAATTTGGTGGTTTTCAAGCTGTGTTTCTGCTTCTGGAGTTCTGTGCAGCGGCCACGATGTGTTGGGGGCAGCACGGAGGGTTTGGGGTCCCTGTGAGATTGCTTTGCTCTGGGCCAGACACCCCACCTCACCCAAAGCAGATCCCCTGTTACCTATTGTACACAGTACAGTTCTGGGTAAATTCTGTTTAAAAGAGCTCGACTACTAAAAACAGCTTGAAAGCCACTAGCGTGGTGTGTAAATTATCCCTATTGCTCTCCACCCCCCACCCCTGCTCTCATTCCGTGTCTGCCCCAGGGACATGACTGTGTTAATATCAGCCTGAGCAAAACATAATGAGGCAGGTAAATCTGCGGCAAAAAGTAATATGGCATAAATTAAATCAATTAGATATAAATCAGATCAAATAGAAAACAACGCATTCAATTATCCGCATCGCTGCCTTGCCGCTGAAACGTGGATCTCAGAGAGCAGACCAGTTTTCCTTCTGGGGAAGGGCTGCGGCGGAGCGGAGAGGTCTGTGAGTGGTGTCGGCCCCGGAAGGTGGTGCTTGGCCCATTGAATGTTGGGTATAGATGCTGCCACGCTGGTCAGCTGTTTCCAGGGTCAGTGAGTGGACCCACTGCCCATCCATCTTAATTGTTAGTGCTGAACTTGTCTTTCTGTGTGGCTGGGAGCAACTATTTATAAGAGACTCTGAAATGCTCGTACGGAATCAATTTTGTGGTGAGCCATTTGCTGAGGTTACCGGTGGGACAGATTCCCACGGGCCTGGCAAGGCTTTCGGTCTGGAGAACAGATGGCAGTGATGGCCTGGTGCAGCACCGCTGCCCTGCCCTCCCCAGTGTCTCCAGGGGCGTGGTCTGCTGTCACTCTCTCTGTGTGCAGCCCCTCAGACTCACCTCCCTCCGGAAGATTTGGTCTCCATGCAGCCGGTGTCTGGGATTCTCCAGGTGGGATTCCACATGCTGTTTCCCACCGTCCACTGGGTTTCTGTCACATTGTGACTCCTGATTTCAGGAAACTCTGCTGTCACATGCTCTGCTGTTCCTACCCTCTCTACTCCTGCATCTGGCTGACCTCAGCTCGACGGGGACACCTCCCTCTGTAGAATGTAGGTCTGCAGCGGGATGACGGTGGTTAGAGTGGGCCCATACCAGTTCTGGGGGATTTGCAATTGAAACAAGGTTCAGAAATCGCAGACTGGTGGAGGTGGTGATATTCAAAGCCAGTTCTTACAGTTGATGAAAAGCAATATGTTCTTTGCAGTCCTGCCGTAGGCTTACCCCAGAAGACCTGACCTCTCCTTGGTCCACTTGGCCAAGGGACCGCCACTCTTCTAGCACCTGTAACTTCTTTCCCAGTTTGAGCTCCCGTTTGGCAGCTGTGGAGGGCAAGAACCATGTCTTTGTGCTCATGTTCCTAACTTACTAGGTGACCCATAGAGACTGGAGGAGTTGGCGAGCTTATAGATGGACAGATGAATGACCGCCCCAGATCAGATGCCTTTGCTGCTCTGCGGCACCAGGCAGATGGAGGCCCAGTTCGCTCTCCCCTCCCTGACCTCCTCCACTCTCTGCAGGCGCTGGACCTCACCGTCCGGTTTCAGCAGGAGGTGCTTGCTGGCTTGTCCCATCCATGCTTCCCCCTCCAATCATATCTCAGTGCCACTCACTTAATTTTCTAGAAAAACCCATTTCTACCTTGTTGCTCTCCTGCTCCAAAATGGAATGATTTCCCATTCACCATGGGATAAAGCTCAGAAATCCTTCGCTGGCCGTCAGGGCTGACTATGGGCTGTCCTTGGTGTTCCTTTAAAAGTGATTTTAATGGTAACTATTCCAAACACAATGGACAATACAACAGAATCTCATTTATCATGCCCCCCCACCCTGAGGTTTAACAACCATTAGCTTTTTCCCATTTATTTTTTCAAGTAAGTAAACGTTGCAGATGCAGAAGGACCCCCCACTCCTGCCCTCCCGCCCCCTCTCTATGAGAAGTCGTCACCCCCCGTTTCACGTCATGTCTCACTACTGACTGGGAGCCATTTGGTCCAGCGGCGTTCATCGCCTTCTGGAAGTTTCATTCTTCCTCTTTCCTTTGAGGTCCAGTTCCTTCCACATCTTCCAGTAGCTTTCCCTCCAGCCCCATAGTTTATAAACCTCTGCACAAGTTATAGCCTCCGTCATGCATCCAGGGACAATAGTCTGCCTGCAATGGTTGTTTCATAGTAGTTTGAGCCTGGCATTGGGTGGGTGTCTGTTTCTCTAAGAGTGATGTTTGCCTCTTGCCTTATATTCTACCTGATGGTCTGCATGCACTCTTCTCCATTAGGGAACAATGTTGAGAAAACCACCTGAGTCCGTTTCATTTGCTCATTCATCCTGCACATACTGACTGAGTGCCTCCTTCTGGGCTCCAGGAGCTGTTTTAAGCCCTGAAGACGGAGGAATGAATACAACAGACAGTTGCTGTGCTTGTGGAACTTACATTCCAAGGGGGTGGGGGGAGAAGTTACACGAATAAGTGAATATGTCAAGGTGACTAGTGCTGAGGGCAGGAAGAGGCAGGGGAAGCCTGAAGGGGGGGACCTCCATTTAGGTGTCCTTTACTTATAAACACGTGTGCCCTCGGTGTGCTCCACCATGTAGATTGCACAGGAGGTGCCCCACACACATGTGCGGGTGGCACAGTGTCCCTGCCCCAAGAGATCAAGTTGATTGCCTGCCTGCCAGACGCCACCCTGTGTAGACCACCGTTTTTGGAAGGTGGTTACAGGAAGGTTGACTTGAGCCCTCGGTCGCCAGGAGCACTTCCGGGTCGTTCTTTCACCCTATCAGTAGGGTGGACTCGATAACAGGCTTTACTACTGGCCTCAGTGGAGCCCATGGGGGACAGTCTGCTTCCTGGCAGCACATCAACTCCACAGTCAAGTGGAGCCCATGCGTGGCATCGTCTTTCCTGCTGTCCTTCAGCCACTGGACTGACGCAGGTCCAGTGTTCCCCAGGGTTCGTATGTGGGGTGGGATTGAACTGTGATACCAAGAAGACCGATGTCCTCTCTCTAATTCTTCCAGCCTCCAGGAAAGGATAAAACCGCTCACTCTGTCACTTAAGGAGATTACTGCGAAGGTAAGTGTGCCCGTTTTCTAAAGAAATCTCTGAAGTTGTCTTTTGATTTCATTTCATGCATGGCTCAGAGAACGTGTTGGCTCTGGAAGGAATGCAGACTTTGCAAAACCGTTCATCCTGCAGCCAAGCGCCGGGCCAGAGGGCCAGGGCCTGGGCAGCTCCTGCGGGCAGGGCCTGGTTCTCGGTCCTGCAGGAATCAACGACGAGACCTTAGCTTCAGAGGGAGCGGTCAGTGAGGGGGTGGGACAGTGACCACTGCACAGTCGAACAAATGCCTTTGCTCAGCAAGCCTTTCGGGATGGGATTGTTGTGGGAAGTCAGTACTTTTTCTTCCTGGAGGGCGGGGTTCAGGCTCCTCACATCCGGAAACGGGGTAGCAGGTGCTGTTTTATGGAAGTTTTCAGATTGAGTTCAGAGTTGTTTTGCCTCTTGTACCTGCCATTCACACTCCACATCCGGCTTGCTCTGTGCAGAAATAGAACAGATCTTTACCATGCCCTAAGAAAGCACAATCAACCCACTTACATAGCTGTGTCCTGGTTGGTTAGGACGACCACGGTTTCCAGAGCAGAGCCCTTCCCTGTAGAGACGGGTATGCCCGGCCTCGTGATCGACAGACCGAGAAGGAGGAGCAGTTACTCTCTGGAGCTCTCCCTGAACCTGGGGCAGAGGGCTGGGAGTGAATCATGGATTACTTGCATTCGGCCTGGGAGCCAGGGGTGGTTATACAATGGTCGCAAGGTAAAAAGAACAGGTTTCCGAGCAGAGAGGGAAGCAGACGAGAGTCCTCTGGCCTGGAGGGAAATCTCCCTTGCTCTCAGTGCCCAGGGAAGGAGACCAGCTCGGCCTGCCAGGGGTCTCGTGGGGCGCACAGCTAAGCTGAGATTGGGGCTGAGTTGTTGGCAAAAGTCTTCACGGTTACTCTGGCCCTTCTCCCAGTTTCTGTGTCTCATTCATTTCTGAAAATGGCATTAAATGATTTTGCCAGAAATCACACCACACCATAGCAGTTTGATGAGCTATTATGCGGAAAGGAGAGCCTCCTGTTAGGGTTCATTTTGTCCACACAACGGCGTTGGGCCCAGGGACCCGGATGCTGGAGGAGAAGGTCCCAGGAATGTCGGCCCAGAGGAGGACTGGAGGGGCCCACCTGAGTCCCCAGGCAGAACCCTGGTAAAAGGGCTTTCCTCCCAGGCTCCCCCGCTGAGTGGGGCTGAGCCCTCCCTGCCCCCACGGGGACCGGCCTGATGGACAGCAGGGACAAGGGAGGCCGGCTGGCTTTACCGCTTTTGTCGCAAGAAGCAGGAGCAGAGAAGCATTAGAAACCAGACCTGAACTTCTGCCTACACAGTCACAGCGAGGTCACCCTCTGGGATCCATGCCCTGTCAACGTCTGCCACCTTGACCTCCAAAGAGCCCAGGGAGGTGGGGATGGGCAGGTGGTGGAAGCACCCCTTCCCCTGTGTTTCTGGCTGTGAATACGGACCAAACCAGCGCGCTCTGGTTTCTGCGTGGCAGTGAAACGTGGGAGGGCTCTCGGGTGTGAGTTTGTTGTCATTGTGTGCCATGTGCACAAGCCTGGGTCGCCGCAGTGAGTGTGCAGGTGTCACCATATATAACACGGGTGGTGTTTGGATGCGTGTGTTTCATTTGACTCATCCTGTGCACGCACGCACGCATTCGCGCAGGATCTGGGACGTGGGGGAGACCTCCCGCGCCCGTTAGAGCTGCTGGGTGAGCCCCAGCGCCGGAAGGGGCTGGCTCTGTGCGTACTCCTTCCCTAATGCACTCGAAAAGCCCCTGATTCCCTCACTTTTTCCATATGATCAAGGAACTCACATCTCAGATTAAAATGTAAATGTAAAAGCTCCATGGATAATGAGTTCCTGAGGGTCCAATTTTATTTGGAAATAAGGAGATGCACATTTTCTGGGGGGTGCGTATGTGTGTGTATACAGGTGAGTGTGTGTGCAGGCAAGTATGTGTGTGGTGAGGGGCATCATTAGTCTGCAGAGAACTGAAGCAAAACTACACCCGGTCACACAAAATAACTTCCTGTCTGCTTCGGACTTGACCGGCTGGTGACCTGGAGGTGGAAGTCACAGCCGGGCAGCATTTTCTTGACGTGATGGATTAGCGTTGGAGAGCTGGCGATCTTTCGATGCCTCCCTTGGAGTGGGAGAGAACCTTCCCGCCACTCACTGCGCTTCTTCTCCCCCTGGGGTCTCCCCAAACCATAGGTGATTAAGGGATAACGAGATGGAAGAAATAGCTGGAAGTGGATGGGATTTCTGGAGAGCGGTAGCTATTAGATTAGACCCAGCAGTGCCGGGACGAATGCACTTTGGCATTGAAAAGGGTTCAGAGAGCTTGTTTCTTGTTAGCAGTGGAAGCCCGGAGGATAGGTGTTCCCGCAAAGGGGGAACTGGCCCAGCTGTGATGAACAGACACCGTTCACTAAAGTCGGAAATATCGGACGTTCCCTGGTGAGACAGAGGGTGAGGCTGGTGTTGTGGAGTCAACAGAAATGTCCTCGGCCTTCGATGACTTTGTTAGATGCAGGGAAAGGGGTCAGTCCGTCATGGGGCGTGGGGGCCGGCCTGAGACTCCGCTCTGGGGGGACGGTGACCAGAGCACCGTCCGTTAAACTCCCAGTTCTGGCACCCCCACAGACCCCAGGGCCGCTGGCAGTCTGGACCCTTGGGTGCTCGGCTCTGCTGGTGCAGCTTTGTCGCCATGGCCACACGCTGTGGCTGTGGTCTAGAGAGAGTGTTTCAGGAAGAGGTTTGGGTGCTCACAGCTGCTGGCGGGACAAGACCCTGCTCCAGGCCACGGGAGGAGTGGTGCACCATTTCAGGCGGGAGGGCGAGCTCTGCTTGGTGTCTAAGAACAATCTCAATTTTAGTCTGAGACACGCGAAACGTTTCAGGTTGATGGTATCCAGCAAGATCTAGGTTCTTCTGGGAAAATTAAATTTTATATTTTCTCTGGACTCTGTGAACCAAAATGGGTTAATTTTAGTCGTTGAATGGAATATTGTATTTTCAGCAAGAAAAGAGGGACGTGGCTACGGAGCACCCATTGGGGGTCATCCTCGAATGTCCTGTAGTTATCACCCAACTGTGCTGTGTGCTTTTGTTGAACTGGAAATTTTTCCAAGTAGCTCATTAATCTGAGAATTGACATGAATTGGACACGAAGTTTTTGTCTGAAACAGAAAAGAAAAAGTTGTGATGTTTTGGTTTCAAACAAAATAAAAGACAACCTAAGACATTTGGAAAAAAGAAACTATGATTTTAAATGTTTGTTATTTTTTAAAAAGCCAAGAAAAATGTGCAGAGTGCTTGTAGTGTCCTGGAAAAATAAATGACAAAACTTGGCAAATCTCACTGAGATCTACTGGTCTATTTTTCAAATCTGACTCACCAGCAAGGACCTGCCCTCCAAGTTCCTCCAGACAGCGTCTCCCGGGACTCTGCTGGGCCTGCCACGCTGCCCTTCATCTCAAGGCTGTGCCCCTGTGCCTACTGCCCCTGCGTGTCAGACACAGGATGGAGTCCCTGTGAACATGGAGCTTGTGCCCCAGCAGAGAGACTAGAGAAATAACAAAGGAATGAGAACAAATAATGTGTCAGCTGGGGAGGAAGCAATGGGAAAACACGAAGCAGAGAGAAGGCAGGAGGGGAGGGAGGGGGTTCTGGGGTTTTTTTCATCCTCACCTGAGGGTATATTTTTGTTCAAGTAATATTAGGGGGAGTGGGGAGAGAGAAGCATTGATCTGTTGCTTCCCGTACATGCCCTGGGGATTGAACCTGCAACCTAGGCATGTGCCCTAACCAGGAATCAAACCTGCAACCTTGTGGTGTGTGGGACAATGCTCCCACCAACTGAACTACCCTGCCAGGGTGGGGTGTTACTTTAAGTAGGTAATCGTCCAGGCCTTGCTTCCCAGGGGATGTGCGAGCAGAGCCCTGAGGGATGTGAGTGGGCTGAGCCACCCGTGGCAAGAGTATTTCAGAAGGAAGGAGTAAGTGCAAAGGCCCTGAGGAGGGTGGGCAGAGTGGCGACATTGTTAGTTTTGTGTGTGGGTGTCCTGGAAGGTATAAGACCTAATGCTTGGATATGCCAATGCTTGCTTTATTTTGCTCCCCCCTCCCTCTCTCTCCTCCCTCCCTTCTTCTCTCCCAGCATCGCTTGCTTTTTGAGAACTCTCTTCCAATTACTCTACCATCCCTTTAAGTACTCACAAACCCAGAAACCTCTGACCCAGCTGCTCTGTCGCCTTCTGATTTTTGCCACGACGATTCATGGCTGTTTCTCTCCCTCCAGGTGTGCAGGACCGAGAGACTGTGCAGCATTCTCAGGAGGAAACTCAACGAAGTTGACACCCAGCTACCGGCGCTGCTCGAAGCCAAACTGCTCGCCGTGTCAGGTAACTGGAGATAGAGCAGACGTGGAAGCAGCCGAAGTGGCCCGATGACCATCCCCGTCCTTGTGTTGTCCCTGATGGACATTCTGCCTGTGACTTACGTCACACTCACACACTGCAGAGCTTTTCTGGGGAGGGTCACTAAAACCCATGGTTTCTCCTTATGAAGGGACGGGCAAGCCTCTGAAATGTCCATACGCACATTTGTGAAGGTGCCCCAGTTTGGACTTCCACTTCCTGTTCCTCGAAGACTTTCAGACGAGACGTGCTGTGTGCCCCCCATCATGCTAGCTGGTGTCTCTGTGGCATTATGTGTCTCTAGATGCTCAGTGAGGCTTATTGGATGTGACGGACCCCTTCCTATAGGGGGAGGAGTGGTGGCATGAGACAAGGCCAGGCACCCAGCCTGACAGTCTGGTCATACATTATAGCTTTTCGGAGATGCCCAACGGACCATAATCCCGCCTCCCTCTGGTACTTATTAAGGGATATATCACTCCATTAATTGGGAGGTTGCAAACAGGAGTTTCTGAAAATATCCTCTCACCCTATCATTTGGAGAGCACTTTTAAACATTCTGCTGTGTTGTTTATTTGCACAACAGCTACGTTAGCTTGGTGGGAGAGATATAGATCGGGGATCTCCAGGGACAGAGGGGGAGACTGAGGCCCTGGGCTGCGCCCTCGGGCTGAGGTCACTCAGTTACTAAGAGGTGGCAGGTCGGGGGGCAAGAGTCCAGGGGTGACATGTGGACATGTAACCCAGCTGCGTGCTGACATCCTCAAGTACACTCTGAGTGTTGTAGGTTGAATGAACGCACAGCTCATCAGCTTCAGAAGAATCATAAAAGCGCAGCAAAAAGGTATAATAATTACATGTATGGGTTTTAAATGGCGTTTTAAGAAGCAATACAATAATTGGCAGCTTCTGCTCTTCAGGCCATTAGACAAGGGATGTTGGCAGCGCACGAGCAGTTGAGTCCCTGGCGCAGCCGTGCGGGTCATTTACAACCAGGAGAACATCGGAATGGGCACGGGGGCCTGGCTCTTAACAGCTTCTCGTGCCATTTACTTGGAATTATGGCCTCATTTGCGGCGGGAAAAAAAAGAAGCGTGAACACAGGCTTGCCTCTGAGTTAGGGCTTTGCCTCCCTCTGTTAATACATCTTTCCCGGGAATACAGGTGGCTGTGTCTCCATTAAGCCCAAGGGAGGAGATACATCATCCAGGCAGCAGAAATAGCCCTCTCTCAAATGTGAATAATCTCTTTTCAGAGCCCCAGGAAAAATTCCCAGGCTGGCGTGTTGTGTGCGGGGCCTGGGTTTCCTGTTCAGTTCTTCCATCAGTGGGGGGAATCGGGGAGTCCCGAGTTAACTGGACTGGGAGCTCACCTCTCGACCTCCCTGCTTCCGGATTTATCCTCAGGCCCTTGGTGATGGGCCTTCCAATCAGTGGCTAGATCCCCAGGGGTGGGGCTGGGGGCAGGGTGGTCATCATTCTTCTATAGCTTCTGTGTATAATGTGATTTCCGTTTCCTTTCGAGCTACGCTCCACAGCAGGGAGGGGCTGCATTAGTACCTACAGAATGGCAAAGCCTCATTCCATTTGACGGAAGCCACAAGGACAAGCCTCCCCAAGGGGAGCCTTTTCTCCGTCTTGGGCTATCTTGTGAATGCTGAAGGCCATGTCCTTGGCATTCTTAGAAGCCCCAGTGGATGCGGAAGATCTTAAAGGATGCCCTTGAGACTGTATAGGGCCTTTTGTCTGTCTGTCTGTCGGTCTGTCTGTCTGAAAGGTATAATTCATCACTCCCCCCATCCTGGATTTAGTCAATGGAATGGGGCCTTTTCTTAATTTGAGAATCATTGGCTATCTCCAGAGACTAAAATAGCTTTATTTTCAAACTCAGCAAGTCCTAGCTTCTTCATATTGAAGAGTGTTCTTTATTCCCCTCTGTTCCCTGGCATTTTATCACAGGCAGCGGCCAGCAGCCAGTGGGCACGTTGTGTTCTGTCTGGAATCCCTTTGGCTACATGATGAACTTCAGCAAGAACTCTTTTCTGCATGGCCTCAGTTGACTGTGCTTCCACACTTTCTGTCACTGCGTTACTTGGGTCCCCTTCCGTTCAGCTGCCAGTGGTATTTTTCTTCCTTACCTTCCAGTCTTCACAGAGGCTGTTCAGCTTCTACCTGGTCCCAACGCCAATGCCTCGGATTTAAGGGGTTTGTTCCAGCAGCACTTTGCTCTCAGATACCAGAATATGTTCACATTACTGATTGCTGCATAGCAGACCAGCCTTGGAACCCAGTGATTTAAAACACTGCTAGTCATTTATCTTGTCCATGAATGTGCAACCGGGTGGGGGCAGCTTGGGTGGCTTGACTGGGGCTGGAAAATCCACTTCCAAGGTCATGTGTACATAGGGCTGGCAGGCTGGTCAGTCTGTTGGTTCCCGTCCCTGCAAGCCTCACTGTCTCAGCTCGGCTTCCTTATCGCACGGCTGCTAAGTTCTAAGGGTGTCCAGAGACCCAGAAAACGGAAGTTTCTTATCTCTGATAAGCAGAAACAGGTGTATGTCTCTGTTGATGTGGGATCAGTTCCCCCCAAAGTTACCTTGAAACAGCAAACATTTGTTAAATCACACAGTTCCTGAGGGTGCGGGGTCCAGAAAGCAGCGTCCGGGGTGGCTCCAGCTCCGGGTCCCATGAGGTCACGGTCATGATGTGGCAGGGCTGTGCTCATCTTCCAAGCTCCCTCCGCTGGCCCTGCCATAGGGCCACTTGTGGCATGGCAGCTGCTGTCCCCAGACCAAGTGACCTGAGGGTAAAAGCAAATAGGACAGAAGCCACTGTGCCTTGTTAGGACTCAGTTTCCAAAATGAGTGGGAGGAGATCTGGCCAGGAGGTGACCCCTTGGCCTGCTGCCACTTACTGCTGAAGGTTCTGGCTAATGAACTTGTAGGAAAAGGACTGTGGTGGCATCTACCTCCCTTACAAGAAGGTGGCTTTGGCTCCACATGACTGTGCAGCCTCCTGCCCACTGAACTAGGGTGGGCTACTCCTTGATGGTAAGGATTTTTTGTCTGTCTGGTTTTTGGAGCTGAATTCAAAAGCAGAGTCCTGCTGAGTCCTCCCCGGAGGCCACTGGTTAACCTTAGCCCTGGAGGTCTTCCCACTCTCATGGTTGGTCTGCCCAGTAAGGTGAGCCAAGGAGGAGAAGCGTGTCTCCCCAAAGCCTGTAGCAGGTCTGATCCACTTCACCATGGATTTTCTGGGTCAAGGTCGAGAGGCCTCTTTCCACAGAAGGCTGCCCAGTTTGTTGAACTGGCTGCCTGGGAATGAAGTGAGAGCAAAGGTCCCACAAGGCGCTGTGTGGCAGGGAACTGAGCCTGGACAAGGGTGCTTTCCTCCTTCGCTGCTCTCACCGAAAGCTCTGCCTCCATTGCAGGCCCTGACTGTGTTGGTGCCTCACTAAGCTGTTGGCCTCCAGGGGGCAGAGCAAGGGGATGGGCTCAGAACCTTTTAGAACATGTGTGGTGGGTGTACGGCTGACATGGGTTCTGTGGCTAAGGTGTCAACATGGGAAGCATGGGCCCAGCTCCTCGGGAGCTGTCCTAGGTCCTGCCCAACCATGGATGGCCTCCAGCCACCTGGCTCTTGTGTCTGAGCTCAATCATAGCTGTGGCCTCCTCACCCCTCCTCCCGTTCCCAGGACGTTTCCTGCCAAGAAACAGAGCACATTTATGGGGTGATAACCCACGTTTATGACTCAGCAACAAGCATTCTTCCTGCCTGCCTCTGGCCTTCTGCCTTGGATTCTGTCTCAGACTCTGGGTTAGCACTGCTGCTGAGACACAGTGCTGGGGGGCCCCCAGGCTGTGCCCCGGGGGTCTTCCTCCGCTGTGCCCTGCAGCCGGGCAGGTAGTGCGGTGCTGGTCTGGCGCGAAGCCAGCTGCGCTTCGGCCCTTTCTGCTCCCCTAGGGTCAGGGACTGGTGCCTGGTCTCTGAGATCCCGGATACCAACCAAGTGCCTGCATTTCTGGCTCCAGCCTGACGCTGCTCAGTCATCCGCTGTCCGTGCTCCGGCCCATCTGTTGAGCCGCCCTGCTGTGCTTTTCTGGGGCTTTACCTAATGCCTGAACTCAGGAGACAGTCAATAAGGGTAGTCTTTTTTAAAAAGGGAGCCTCAAATGCAGACAACTGTAACTGAACAACAATAAAATAATTTAAAAAAATAAAAAGGAGCCTCATTTATTGATGGCTGATCCCCAGAACTTGTTATTTCCACGCCCCCTTTGAGTGTCCCCTCAGTTTGGGTGCCCCCTCAGCGGGTGTATTTTTTTCCCACCTGCCTTCTCTGATCTGTGTTCAGGAAATAACCAGTTCAGGTAATCACTTGTTCTTTTTTATTTTTCAGTTACAATTGATGTTCAATATTATATTAGTTTCAGGTGTACAGCACAGTTGTTAGGCATTTATATAACTTATGTAGTGATCCTCCCAATAAGTCTAGTACCCACCTGGCCCCATACTTAGTTATGACAATGTTACTGAGTGTATCTCCTGTGCTGTATTTCCCATCCCTGTGACTATTTTGTAACTGCCAGTTTGTATTCCTTAATACTCTCACCTTTTCCACCCAGCCCCCGAGCCTCCTCCCATCTGGTGACCATCAGTTTGTTCTCTGCTTTTAGGAGTCTGTTTCTGTTTGGTTTGTTCATTTATTTTGTTCTTTAGATTCCACACGTAAGTGAAATCATCTGGTATTTGTCTTTCTCTGTCTGACTTACTCACTTAGCATAATACCCATTAGGTGCATTCGTACGTTGTAAATCGTAAGATTTCATTCTTTCCACGGCCAGGTGAATGTTCCATTGCATCCATGCACCACGTCTTCCTTATCGTGTGTCGGTGAGCACCTGGTCGCTTCCCTATCTCGGCGGTTGTAAATAACACTGCGGTGAACGTGGGATTGCATGTACCTCTTCAGATTAGTGTTTTGCATTTCTGTAGATAACCACCCAGAAGTAGAATTGCTGGGTCATGAGGTAGTTCTGGTTTTAATTTTTGAAGTAATTCCATATTGTTTTCCACAGTGGCTGCACCAGCCTGCATTCCCACCAACAGTGCACTAGGGTTCCCTTTTCTCCATTTCTTCACCAGCACTTGCTGTTTGTTGATTCACTGATGATGGCCATTCTAAGAGGTGTGAGGTGATATCTCCTGGTTTTTTAATTTGCAGTTCTCTGATGATTAGTGATGTTGAGCATCTTTGCATATATCTTATTAGTTATCTGTATGCCTTCTTGGCAGGATTGCCTATTCAGGTCTTCTGCTTATTTTTTAATTGGGTTTTTTTTTTTTTGGTGTTAAGTTGTATGGGTTCTTTATAAAGTTTGGATATTAACCCCTTATCAGATGTATCATTGGCAACTATCTTGTTCCATCCAGTAGGTTGTCTTTTCATTTTGTTTATTTAATCATTTGTTCTTAAATAACTTTGTCAAGATGTTGCTAGCACTCTACGTCAATGTTTTAAAAAGATGAGTCTATCCAATTTGGCTTTCCCTTTATAGAGAATAAAAATTATCTACATCTAAAATGCATTAGTCGCAGACATGTGTCTAAATGGCAGCCTTAAGTCTCTTTTCTTAGCTTGTAATTTTGGGAGAACTAAGAAAATTCTAGACATAAACTAGATTTCATAAATAAACACAGAGTGTTTCCTTCTGTCTAAGAAAGTCCATGATTTAGGTCAATGACTGAAGGAGATGAGAGGCTCAGTGAAGACTTTTTTCAAAGATGATGTCTACCCCGTGCAGAGATAAATGAAGTCCCCCCCAGTGAGAAGACGCAGAGGCTGGTACTCAGAGCCCTCGATAGCGGGAGAGTCAGCCGCCATCACTTGGGTTTTGGCAGAGACTCAGAGGCAGCAGAGGAGTGAGGAAGCTGTGCAGTGGGCAAAAGGAAGCTTCCAGGCGTGCAATGGGAGGCTGCTGGCCCGGGAAAGCAGGAAACAGCTAATTAGAGCATCCAATGAGGTTGGATGGGGGACGTGTCTGGCTTTCTCTGCTTGGTCCTAAGTTGGAAGCAGAGACAAAAATTAGGGAAGCTGTCAGTTATTAATCAGTCGTGGCCATTTTGACCAATTGTTATAGAAGCGATGTTGAGTTTCCTGGGTTGTTCTGGAGACAGCAGCCTGGCATCCTATAAGGCAACGGCAGGTGGGCTTCCTGGACTGGTTACCGTGGACATGTGCGGTTGGCTTCCTGAGTTAGGTTGTTAGAGATGGTGGTCAGAGCCCTGTTTCTGTCTGTGATCGGGCCACTTGTCTTTGTATACTCGGTCTCACCAGGCCCCGCGTTTTCTCAGGCTGTTAGAAGCAGTCCCAGTTTCATGTGTATTCCCGTATTTCCCAGCGTTATTCCCCCGTATCTTCTCTGGGAAATGAGTGATGGTCTAACGTGTTCAGTGTGCAAACCAGCCGTGGGGCTCTGCCCACGGAAACTGCTGGTCCATGTCAGGAAATCACGGTGACTGGAAGCAGAAAATAAAATGGACAGAAAACGGTAAATTCCAGTTCTAAGGCGGCTCCATGGAGTGGTGGGTGTGGGGGCAAGGGCAGGCAGTGGCTGGTGTTCATTTGTTGCTTTGGTTCAGCTCGCCCAGCTGCCCGCAGGCCCCTGGACATAGCTGAGGGGAGTCTCTGGACGAAGAGGGTGCTGTCTTGTTCAGCTGTGTGGCCTTGAGCTTGGTGTGCCTCAAAAGGTCTGGTGTCATGCTGGAAAAAGATGCGGGTCTCTATCATTACTTGTGGGGTTTGATGGTTTTCAGTACTGGCTTCATTTTTTCCCCCGGTAAAGAAGTACAGCTCAGATTTGGGTAGGTGCAAGTAGATAATTTTAGGAGGACCGTTGCAAACGGGAATGTCTTTGGCCTAGGCAAGAACTGTGAGTGTGGCGTCCCCCTAAGGGAAGGCACAGTGAGCTCTGGGGACTGATAGGGGAAACGGCCCACCTGAGCACGGGATTCACCCCCAGCCCCTTGTTCTCCCGTGAGCCATGGTCACGTGGCCAGCTCGCTTATTGAACCGCATTTGGTGCAGTGAGCACCTAACTCGAGCTTGGAAGAACCAAGTTCGAGTTCAGTGACCTCGCAAAGGATCTCCAGAACTTTGTGACCTTGGGCTGGTCACTTTCTGGGTCTCAGTTTCTTCAGCTGGAAACCAAGGACAATCCTGAGAAGACTCTGTCCCTGGCCTGTTGTGAAGACTGGATGAGACAGTTCATACAAGGAGAGCCTGTGATCCATAGAGTCAGGTTGCCAAGTAATGGCCTCCCTGAGTGACCTTAGCTGCCGTGAAGAGTGTGTGTGTGTGTGTGTGTGTGTGTGTGTGTGTAAATATTTAAACTCAGGCTGAGGATAAAGTTAGAAGCAACAGGGTGGGTAAGAGCAGCTTCGACTTCCGCATATGCCTACAGGGTTTTAATTGTGTTATTTATAGCATACAATATTTTGACAGGTGCTTTAAAAAAGCCGAGCGCACGCCCAGGCGCACTCCCCTGGCTGTGAGTCGGTCGGCACCTGTGCAGCGCGGTGGTGGAGGAGGGCCGCCCGTCTCCATAGCAATCCTCCTCTGGCGCTTAGGAAAGGGCCCGTTAGAGCGACAGAGATTGGGGTCACCGGGTCACTGATGGGACTCTCTTCAGGGATGGCGTTTACACTTTTCTGAATTTTCGTCGTGGAGCGCTTGGCCAGGTTCAGCCCTCAGCAAGATTTACCCCCTGGGCTCAGAACTGAGGCCAGACTGCGTGTGAGATATTAACCCAGGGCAGTGCAGCATTTTGTCACGACTTGCGTTTTGATGTGAAGTGTCTTTTTGGGAATTCAACTCATTCTGCATGTACAACACTTCCGTGTCTGTCACTATGCATTTTCCCAAGCTGTATTCCTCAAGCTCCGGGAGGGGACCCGGGATTTAATTAACGACCTCTCATGTATGATTAAGGGCCTGGGCTCCAGGACCTGTGACATGCTGCCCACGGGTCTGAGACTGTCTCTGGCAAACCTGCACGGGCGCTTGCTGTCTCCGGTCTCTTCCAGTTTGTTTTGCGAGGCCTCTTCTGCCCCAACCATTCTCAGGAGGAGGCTGCACACGGTGGCACACTCTGCCTGGTGTCTTGCGGGGCACAGTGGGCACCCACCCCACTGTTTGTTGAATCTCCCGCTTGGAAACGGGGTCTGACAGAAAGGCTGAGGCTTTCTGAGCCCTGGCTGAGACGTTGGAACACTGGACAGGATGCTCCTGTTCACCCTTCCCGGAGGCAGTCACACCTGCTGGGAGGGGTGGGGGTGGGTCATCCACAAGCCCCTCCCCCCAGAGCAGGGGGATAGCTCCATCGGGGCTCCCCCCACAACAGCCCGACTTGGTCGTGGTTCAGGATAGAACTCACAGGTCTGGGAAATGTTTTCGTCCTATTTCTATTATAATGTGAAGCTTGTGGAAGTCCCATCCACTCTCCTTGTTGGGGCTTCATTTTTCCTCTGAGGGTCCAAACCCACCAGCATGGCCGTTGGGGCCTCGGGCGTTAGGACCCACTCCCAGTCACTGTGGGCTCTGCTGCTGCCACATGCTTCTTCCCAGGAAGACAAGGCTCTTGGCCCTCTCACCAGGTTGCCCCGGTCTCTGCTGGAAACCTTGCATTCCTCCCTCCTGGAGCAGCCTCTCTTCCCTGAGCTCTGCTGGTGTGCATGTGTCTGTTTACCGCAATAACCTCCTCCCCTTTGTTAGTGCTGACCTCCTGGGAAGCAGGGCTTCGCCTGGCTCTTTTCTGTATTTTTCCATGACACGATAGACAGTAAATAGAGTCTCAAAAGATATTTATGTCAACGTGGACTTGGACCCTGGGGTTGTCAGGGACAGAAGTGATACGTGCTGGGTGTCCAGAGTGCCTTTGAAGTAGGGAGGCATTTGTAACCTCTCCCGTGTTTATATCAGATCGCAATGTGCCTATTAAATAAGAATAATGAAGAAGTAAACAGCACAGTTTAGGACTTAAGAGGAGTTATGTTTGTGTTGGAAGCTTGCCCTGTACTTTATTACTTCGTAAGCTTCAGCAAGACACTCAGTTCCCTAGATGTCAGTCTTCTCGGCTGCAGAGACAGCAAATGGACTTCAGGGAACGTAAAACGCACCACTGTCACTTCCCATTCCGCTAAGGAACAGGTTGCCTTCAGTTCAACAGTGATGCAGTGCTCGCTGCGGCTTGGACTTTTTAGTTTATACTTACCGAAATAGTTCTTTTAGATGTATTTGGGCTGTTTAAAAAGGCATGTATCACTCTTTAGGAAGGAAAAGATAAAGGAAACGGGTAGGCAGAAGTGTCCCTAAAAAGTCTTCATATCCAGAGCCCGAGTTCTGAAACATGTTTCGACTCTGAATAGCTGCGGCTCCTGGTTTCCCTCGTGACCACCCTTGGTGTCAGCGGAGCTGTTGGTGATGCCTGCTGTCTTCTTCCCTCCAGGGATGAACTGCTGTTTTCCGTGGGCTTTTCTGCCAGGGCCCTAACACTGGTCTTTAGGTTTTAAATGCTTGTGCTTTCCTGATCTTAGAAGTCCTTGTCTACAGAAGGTTTTCAGCAGCACCTGGGACTGAAGTGGCCCTTAAATGGGGTGTACGGTCAGCCAGGCCACCAAGAACAACAGTCACGCAGTAACACATTCGTCCGGACCGCCCCCGGCTAACAGTGGCCGTAAGGCACAGCCCCAGGTCAGAGATGTGCACGTGTTTAAGAAAAGTGCGTCTTAGGATAGCTACCGCCAGGCGTCCCCTCCCTGCCAGGGTCTCGGCGAGGCTTAAAGAAGAAGAGGTTTGCAGCTCTTCCCATGATGATGGCTGTAACAGACTCCCCTGGAGCACTCATTAGTGCGATATACTTATTAATGTGTGCTATAATTTTCCTATTCAAATGTTTCCCAACATGTAGTGTGGGGCGAAAGCAGGTTTACAGTTGTGAGTCCACACAACGGTTTATTCTTGTGCTATTATTTATTAATCATTGTATCATGTTCCACACAGACAGCCATAAACCCACCTTTGCTCAGCCCCGTGTTTCCCTCTTTTACAGCGACGTGATTCACTCCCAGTGCGATGCACAGGTCTGGAGTGTCTAGTTCTGTGAAGTTCAACACCGGGGGCATCAGCAGCCCCATCCTGGTATTTCCGTCGCCCCGGGAACATCACCTGTGCTCCTTCCCAGTGGTCACATGACCGCCCCCGCCCCCCTTCCCCGGTAGCTCTGTTCTGGTGCCTTCTCCCATGCATTAGTTTTGCCTGTTCGGAGTGCTCAGTGAGAAAAAGGTACCCACTGTATCAGCGGAATCGTGTGGGGTGCGTCTTTTGTGTCTTTTTTTAGATGGTTCCACGTCACGGCGTGTGTGACGAGTTGGTAGCTTTTTCTCGCTGAGCACTCTTCCGCAGTGTGGACGCCTCACTGCGTGTGAGCATTCTCGTCTTACTGGACACGTAGTTTTTTCCAGTTTGGGGTCGCCTTGAGTAAAGCCACTGTGAGTTCCCGAGCGCGCTTTCTGATTGCGTTTTCATTTCTCCTGGGTAAATGCCGAGACGCGGACTTGGTGGACTGAAGGGTAGCCGTGTGCTTCCCTTCGAGAGAAGCTGGTCACGCCATTTCACACTCCCACTGCGACCGAGAGTTCTGGGCGTTCCGCATCCCTGCCACGCTGAGTTTCATTCCAGCGATGTGAGCGGCTCGAATGCTTCTGTGGTGGCTCTAAAGCTCTAGTTGGCATTATTCTGGTGACTGCTGATCACCGACACTTTTCCATGTGCCTGTCAGCCATTTGGACGTCTCGCTTTGTGTACAAAGTGAGTGAGTGCCTGGGAGGTCCTTTGCCCATTGTCCGACCAACAGGGTCATTAATGATGGTCATTAATGTGTTTTAATGATGGAGTTGCAGGATTCAAGTCCTTTGTCAAGTATATATATGTATTGTGGGTATTTTCTCCCAATCTGAGGCTGGCTTATTCATTTTCTTAATGGTATTTTTTTGGATGGGTAGAGGTTTTTAAATTTTGATGAAGTCCATTTACGAATGTTTTTCTTTTATAGTTAGTGTTTTTTGTGTCTTATCCAAAATTTTTACCTACTCCCATGTCGGAGAGAGATTCTGCCATATTTTCTCCCAGAAGCTTCACAGTCTTTGCCTCTGCCGTAGGTCCGTGATCTCTCTCTAACTTGCCTTCGCGTGTTGTTTGTGGTATGGAGTGAGGTGGACGTGCTTCCCCTTCAGGGAGCGTGTGCTCCAGTTCCATCTGTTGAAAACACCCCCTTTTCCTCACTGACCTGCTTTGGTGCTTGGGGGAAAAACCAGCCGACTCTGTGTGTGTGGTCTGCTTCTGGCTGTCTGTTCTGTTCCACTGACCTGGTTGTCTGTCTGTCTCTGTGCCAGGGCCATTCTGTCTAGATGTGCTGCAGCTCCAGTGTTAGTTCAAGTTCATGTGGTGCACGTCCTCTTGCTTCCTCCTACCTTTCAAGAATTGTTTCGGTCTAACAGGGGGTTGCGTTTTCTTTTACATTTTAGAATGAGCTTGTCAGTTTCTGCAAAAGACCCATGTGAGATTTTGATTAGAATTGTATTGAATCAATAGATCCATTGGAGGAAAATGGAAACCTGAACAATATTCAATTTTCCAATGTATGCATATATATCTTTCTAATTATTTGTTTTCTTTAAATTTTCTTGAGTTTTAAACATGGTTTTCTGTGTAGACATTTTACACGTCTCTTTACATTTTATCTATAGCTATTATGACTTTTAAAATATTTCATGTATGTGAAAAACTTCATCCTCCAATTGTTTGCTGCTGGTACTTAGAAATACAATTGATTTTTGCATGTTTACTTCATACCCTGTGACTTTGCTAAGTTCAGTGTGCCATATATTTTGCTCAGTGCCTCACAGAATTTCATGTTTATTCTTGCCGCCACTTAGGAAGCAGGTGCAATCGTATTTTATAAGAAGTTTGCCTGGAAATTACATATGATACATTTTTTGCTCAAGGTCATTTGGTGTGCCGTTCAGAGTAACAGGGGGACTAGGATTTGACTTTGGGTCTTGCCTGACTGCACGGCCCAGTCCCTTTCCATCCGACAGTAGCATTTTACCTGTTTGACATTTGAATATTTGAATGTCCTGATACAACGGGGCTTCTCTGGGGTTCGCTGGGACGTGAATTGGCCAATGGAACCATCAAAACAGGCCTAACAAGAATAAGGTGGTAAAGAGGCTGGTGGTGTTTCCAGCTCAAGGAGGACGGTCAGAGCCCTTCCAGTGTCCCCCACAGAAGACTGCCCTTGCAAATTCACCTCCTTTACGCACTGATAATGCACATTAGTTGTTGCTGAACCTTCCATGCGCGGGGATGCCGTAAACTTGTTTTCCCTCCCTGTCTCCACGATGCGCTGCAGGCAGCCATTTCGGGACCGCCAAGGAACTCACAGAGGAGATCAGATCATTGACCTCTGAGAGGGAAGGGCTGGAGGGACTCCTCCACACGCTGTCGGTGCTGAGCTCCAGGAACGTCCGGAAGCTGGGGAGTGTTCGAGAAGATTACAGCCGGCTGCGCAGGGACCTGGACCACGGGAAAACGGCCCACGGTAAGATGTCACAGGTGTTGCCTGGTGACGGACGTGTGAGATTTATCCTGTGGCCCGCCCCGCAGGTGCCTTTGGGCTTCATGTGGATATCCCGTGCAGGGCGGCCTGAGCCCACCACATGTCTCCTGGGCGATTTTTTTTCTTTTGTTTTGGCAGGAGCCTTGGCAAATGGAGTAGCATTTCTTGGCAGCTTTTGTTTCGCATCACACGTGATGTCCTGTGTCCTTTTTTTTCTGTCTTCTTCCCCCTCCTCTCCCTGGATTTGCTAATGGCCTTGTGATTATTTGGAGCGATCACTCCCTTGGCACAGGCTTTGAGAATTTGCTCAGTTTGACAGTCATCTTCCTTTTGTCTCTTGGCGCTGTTTTCTGGCTCGAAACAGTCTCGGACGAGAGCACCGGGAAGAGACCGTGAAGGGCCTCTTCTCCGTGGGAGCTTTTCTGGGAGCTTCTTTCCCTGGAGGGATGATGCAGGAGGCGCCAGCGAGGCCTCAGCCAAAGCGGCTGCCTGTCGGGAGGGGGTTCACATCCTCCTCTCCATTGCTCGCTGCCCTTGTTAAGAGAGACTGAGGGCACCTTGAGGTTTCCTCTCTGAGGGATAGTGTCAGAAGACGCCAGTTCAGTCCAAATTAAGCGAAAAACTTACTTCTTAAAAAAAAACGACGTTGTGGTGATTCAGTCTCTAATGTGCAGAATGAAATCATAAGATGCAAATCCAGGTTTAAAATATATGAGATGCTGGAACCTGTTTCTTTACCAGCAACATGAGGAGCATAATACCCGTCATGCAGCTTGATAAAGTGGTGTAGATTAAATGAAGTAACTTACTAAGGGGGTGCGTGTGCCCTTGCATTTCCCCAGGGAACTGCGGGTTTCCGGAGGGCAGAGGTCACACACAGCACATCGTGGCCCCTGCATAAATGTTGTTTACCAGGAAGATGAAAGGCACACGTACTAAAAGTGACTGTATTTACAAGGTACGCTTATTGCGGCAGAATTTCAGAAAAGACTGGGGATATTAGGTAGCTAGCTCTGAAATCAGCTAGCCGAAATTAGATGTGACATTTTACTAGGAATAAAGTTGCCTGAAAGGCTTGCTAAATTTTATAGAGGTTTCTTTGAGGAGTTAGGGGGGTTCAATGTTACCTTGTCTTTTTAGCTGGGGACACTCTGTTCAGAGCTGCTTTTTTTCCCCCCCACTTTCCTCCCCAGCCTCATTTTTGCCAAATACGTAACGAGAGACCATACATTTGAGCCTTGGTGTATATGCTAGTGCCAGGGAACAGCAATGCAGTCCCCCCAAGACGTACCGGCATGGTTTTAAGTTACGACAGAAACGAACATTGTGTGTTTTAAATACATTTTTGCTCCCAGCTCGTAAAAACTGGATAAACAATGAAACCTATGA
This sequence comes from Tonatia bakeri, assembly GCA_004024845.1. Classification (NCBI taxonomy): domain Eukaryota; kingdom Metazoa; phylum Chordata; class Mammalia; order Chiroptera; family Phyllostomidae; genus Tonatia; species Tonatia bakeri. The sequence continues at coordinate 75,538 of PVIA01004757.1, read as the reverse complement.
CACTTCACATATTCTCACCACACCAGTTTTGGCACAAAGCGAGGAATCGACTATGTCTAAGAATAAAGAAGATGTGAACAAATGCAGACAAATGTAGTACAGCAACATTTTCATTCGAACGGTTGAGCTCCTGAAAGCCATTAATACCTCCTGTCTTTCAAAGGAGAGCCGTACAGTACTGTTTGAGTCTCATCATTGTCACTTCACCAAGAATTTGGAGGACGATGAATAAAACATAAATAAACGGAACGAGAGGCTGTTAGCCTGGATGGCTCCAAATTGCAGATGGCTCATTACTGTCGGGAAGGCCTGCTGGGGCTTGCGCCCGGATCCTGCTGGATCAGCCACCCTTTCCCGCGCTTTTGCCTGGAGCTAATTTTTAAGCAGTCTGAGGGGACTTGGCTGGGGGTGAGCCACGTGAATAACCCTGAGTTGGTGACAGGGTGGGGTCCAAGAGATAAATACATAAATAAATAAATACATACATACATAAATACATAAATAAATAAATAAATAAATAATGAATTCCTCTGTAAGGTAAAGCTTTCATCTATTAAAATGCAGTAAAACTAGGCCGAAGCCCATCTGCCGCTCTCTGGCGGGTCGTGAGAGTTGAGCATTCCGAGGGGGCTCTCACGTTGAACTGCATAGCAAATACAAAGGAGCAGCAGGCCTAGGCATTTGTGTATCATGGGCTGACTCTGTTTTTAAAAGATTTTATTTATTTATTTTTAGAGAGAGGGGAAGGGAAGGAGAAAGAGAGGGCGAGAAGCAGCAATGTGTGGTTGCCTCTCGCGCATCCCCTACTGGAGACCAGGCCCGCAACCCAAGCAGGTGCCCTGACTGGGAATCGAACTGACGACCCTTTGGTCTGCAGGCTGGCACTCAGTCCACTCAGCCACACCGGCTGTGACTGAGCTGACTCTTTAATCTTAGATGAAATGTTTTGCAAAAAGACTGTTTAGGAAATGAACTCTATGTCGTGGGCTCATAAACAGATTTTGTTTTCCAGCAATGGTGCAGAATGCAGCTTTTGGGAGAAAAAGGCACTTCAGGGGTGGATGAGCAACTCAGGAAGGCCAGGGCTCCAGGCTCTTCTGCTTTGTTTATCTGTACCCCTGCCTGTGATGTTTGGGCGAGACGGCTGAGCCCGCCTCACGGTGTCCAAGTCCAGCTGGGGGCTCTGTTTCCATAGCAGAGGGGCGGTCATGGTCTCAGCTATTTTGCGGCATAAATTGGGTGTCCTGGGAGCAGCCTTAGTGATGGGCAGTGTGCCTGGGATGACTCATCACCGATGGACTTGCTTTGGATCAGACAGTGTATTACGTCTTGTGACGCCGGCCAGGTTGTAAGTCCTTTGAGGTCAGAGCTCTGTGCTCCTGTGTCATTGGAGTATCCCTGTGGTGTCCATCACAGTGTCTTCAGAAACGGTAAATGTGCCGCACGTGTTTGTTTGCTTACTGGGGCCAGATATTCTTTTATTTTTAATTATAGACCCACACCATGGGTCTTTTTTAAAAATTTCAAAAATTTATTTTCCAACGTCATGTGAGCAGCGATAAGTTTGATAGTCTTTCTTGGAAGATGCTGGGGTTGTCTGAGACGGGCATTCAGTTGGGGTGTCAGCAGGCAGAACAGTGAGGTGACAGGGACTGCAGTAGGCCAAAGTGCTCACAGGCAAAGGGACATAGAGATGGTCACTGGACCCACCGACATGTGTCACAGCGGCGCCTGTCTCTGAAGTAGGGAGAAAGGGTCAGGCTTTAATCCCCGTCAGCTGCTCTTGAGACTTCAGGAGGACGTGTATGAATTCTGAGCAATGTTCAGTGCTTTGAAATAGAAACAAAAGCTCAATGTATGTTTCGACCCCTGAACGCTTAGGGAAATTAACTGTAAACCTTTAGTTATTGTGGATTGCAACATTTCCTTTTTTTAAGGGAGGGTGGGATGAGAAAAGTAACTTTTTCAGTTTGCTACGTCTGCTTTGCAGGAAGAAGACAGCCCTAAGTTTCTCCGGTTTCCCTCCCTTGTTGGTAATCTGTATCTTACTTTATTAACGTGGTTGATTTCACGCTGTAACTCACATATAGAGGAAGCAGACTTCGAGGGGAGACACTTAATCACAGAATAATCGGGGCTGGAATTTTAAATAGGACGTCATTAGCATGTTAATGCGTTTTCCCACTTTCCGAATGCTACCCTTCTGGGAAAATACTTTGGATGTAGCTCCAACACCCATCTGGGTCTGTGGCCCAGTGAGCTGTCGGGAATCCAGCAGAAGATGCTTAAGAGAAACATTGAGGAATTTTCCGTGTAAATGTCAAATGGCAGGATTTCTTCTTTTCTGGGAGCCATGGCTGGCTGTGTTCAGCTTAAACTCATTTGCCTTCCGGTGAGTGAGGATGGAGTGGCAGGCGGCTCAGGAGTAATCAAGCTGGGAAGGACTCAACTTGTTTAAGTTATGGTTTAGGGCTAGTAGCTGCCTCCTGCTTTAGATTAGAAAGACCATATGTCCACACCGACACAATCCTGCTCTTATTTTTGGATGACCTCATAATTTTTGAGCTTGAAATAGCTAATAAAAGTAAGGGTGGTGTCTTGAAGTATGAGATGTTAGTGTCTTTAGCTCTGAATTCCACAGGTGAGATTTATTTGGGATGCTGCCGCACACCTAGTAAAAGGCTTTGGGTTGAGAGAGCTTGTGTGTTACACGTCTTGCATGTCTAGGCACTGATCTCTTTTCACATTTATCAGATGTATTTAAAAGTGATTTCCAGGAAAATTAGACCAGAAAAATAAAATCTTCTGGTGTCTTTTTTTGTGGGTGGAAGAACCAGAGAACTGGAAAAAAATACATACATATATATATATATATATAACACAAAATTAGCAAAGAAAAATAAAATTTAAATGTTGGGACAGAAGAAAATGGTAATGATAAGTGTTAATTATGCTGGTTGAGGATAGGATGTAATCGAGAGCTTCCCAGAGGCCAGAGCACAGAGGCAGTTGAAGCCACATTTGTTCTTCCTGAAAACAACTTAATGTACAACGTTCTCAGGAATTCTGAGGCAGTTTTTTTGAGAGCACAGTAGGAGGTCCTCACAAACAGATTTATGACAAATGCAAATGTGCTTTTCCTGTGTCTGTTGCCAGCCATCTCTTCGGGAGGAAGTTAGGGGAGGCTTTCAAAGAAAAGGTTCAGGATGGATAGACTGAAACACTAACTTCAGATCTGTGGGTATGATGTACTTTATTTTCCACAAAAAAATCTAGCTTTTAAGCAGCTTTTTAAAAACCCTCACCTGAGGACATGCTTGTTAATTTTAGAGAGAGGGAAAGGGAGGCAGAGAGAGGGAGAGAAACATCGGGAGGTTGCCTCTCGTGGACCAAACCTACAACCTGGGCATGTGCTCTCATCAGGGATCGAACCTGCAACCTTTCTTTTATGGGACGACACTCCAACCAACTAAGCCGCACAGGTCAGGGCTCAGCAGATTCTTAAAAGAGCCATTCAAAGTTTGCCCAGAGTTTAAGAAGATTATGGTAACATATCACACCATAGGAGTGGACTGGTGAGAGCTCGGGCTCATTAGGTTTAAACATGTAGTCTTCCTGTTCTGTGCGACAGGATTTGAAGATGAGATGCAGAACCTGAAGGACAGCTCAGGGTCATATTCTGCAGACTCACCAGTGTCACTTCTTTCCTTTGAGCTTCGATCAAGGCCTGTGCTGTGGACACCTCGGCTGTCTGGGCCAGAAGGGTGTCAGAGTTCTTGATGACAGGGCACCAAACTCTTTGTCTTGGAACTGGATGAGCGCCGAGGGTTTTGACTTCTGGGGAACAGAGATGTTGTGCGGAACCATTCGTGCCTGCCTTTCTAGTTTGGAAATCTTCGTGTATATTAAAGATGCATGTAATGCAAAGTTTGGGAGGAAAACTTTTTAAACATTTCAAAATCTTTTCTCGTCAGCGGAGCCTTCACATCTCGGCATTTAATCTTTGATTTACTATTTTATTAGGATCCCAGTTAAAGACATGTTTGCATTTTTAATTTCTCTCCCTGGTGTTTCTTTCCAAACCTATCCTTGTACCACTGTGAATATGGTGATGTCTCCTCAGCCACATTTGCCTGTGAATTTCTGAGCCTGAAATTTGCAATGAACTTTCTTCCTCTTTTCTTAAGTAACTGTGACAGTCCTTTTGCGAGGCTTCTCCACGGCAGGGTCAAAAGCCCACGTAGGGTGCAGGGGGCCCTTCTCCACAGCAGGATCAAAAGCCCACATAGGGTGCAGGGGGCCCCAGTTCAGTTTCAGTTCTGTTGTTTGCCCATGTGCGTAGCACCTGGCACACGGGAGGTTTGAGGACTGAGCGATCTTTAGTGAGTTGCTGAAGTTTCTCTGCTCCTCAGCTGCTACATGAGGACACAGCAGACCAGATCTCTAAGTTTCTCCTTCATCCATCCATCCCTCATTTCAGTAAGCATTTACTGAGCACTTACAAGATGCCAGGCGCCCTGCGAGGACTTCCTGGTCCAGAATTAACCAGACAGTCCCTGAGGCTACTGGGCTACCAAGTCATCTAATTCCTTCTGATCTTGAATCCCTGTGATTCTGTCCAACTTGGTTCATTTTTTTCTCACTCTCGATTCTTTCTGATCTCCTCCTGCTATTTTTATCCATGTAATTTTTTAGGAGTCCTTGCTCTTGTTACTTCCTTCTCTATCTGCTTTCTGGGCTTCCTTACGGATATTTCAGTCACAGAGCCGCTGGCTGGGAGCGCAGTGAGGGTTTGAATTGGATCGCATGCCCAGGTGCAGTGGGCAGTTTTTGACAGGGTTGTTTCGGGCCGGAACTTGATTCTATATGACGGAAGGCACGTGCGACTCTTAGGTGTTCAACAGATGGTCTGCTTTGTAGATCATTCTTGGCAAGCAGTGTCTGTCCTAGTCTTTCTACATTTCATTTGGACGCTGGGCTTTTGATAGCATTGGTGTGTACGCACGCATGCTCACACACACACACACACACACACACACACACACACACACACAATCATACACAGACTCTGGCAGATTAAGCTGAGAGTGGTGGTATGTGGGCCCGAATGATTTTTAGAGGATGGCCCACCTGCCGAGGTTGGGGAGGGGATCACGGGATGAGTGGGCTGCACCTCGTGCTACAGAGCGTTTCATACCCTGATCACTGGATGTTGACCAGTTTTTCCTCCCTCCCCTGTCTTCAAACTTTCCTTAGTGGGAGCGGAACCTTCTCACACAACAACTTCAGCATTCTGCCATGATTTGAAAATGGATCGTTATTATTGTGATGATTAGAACTTAACCGGAATTGGTAGAACTGAATGCTCTTATTCATGTTATCTTTTACGTAGATCCTCATAGGGTTCAAAAGCCTTGTTTTAGGGTGTCCTCTCCTTTTGCGCCGTATCATAGAAATGTGGCATGATTCTCTGGCTTCTGGCTGCGTGACGAGTCTGCCACAGCTATAAGGGATTGAGTGTGTTCTCCGAAAGGAAGGGGTGACTGCCCTGTGCTGTCATACCCTCTTTGGTGGCAGATGTTGATTACTTTCCTGTGGGTCCCTCAGCCCTGACTGCAGCCCCAGGACAGTCATCTTTATCGACGTTGGGTCCCCAAAGGAGAGGTTTTATTCTGTTTTAAAATTTCTAAGTACACTCTTTACATTTGATGCCTGAAACGATGATCTGCTGCATGCAATTTTATTAGACCAGATGGAGCACTTAAGTCAGTAGGAGGTTCTAGCACCCTCACGATCACCACACATTCGTGTCGTTAAATCCCAAATCCTTTATTGTTGAAGGGTGGCCAGGAGCGACTTAAAATACTATACCAAATGAGAAAGAAGTTGAACTACAGCAGTTGAATCGGGTATACATTTGTTAACTTTAAATAACTTTTTGACATTTTTTCGAAGGCCTGTTGATAGTTCTGCTTCCTGTTCTGAAGTGCTTAAATGTCAATGTTTCCCTTTGTAGCCCTATAAATACAGCCATGAATCAGTAGATTGATACGCTCTCCCGAGTTTCCAGTGGAGGATTTCTAACAGCCCTGTGTGCCTGTAAGAATTTACTAACATGCCGTCCCGTTGACTACAAGAAATTCAACTTGCAAAAGGTGATGGCCATCTTTCTAAGCTTCTTTTGAGTGGATTTTTGAACTTTAAATAAAACACCATTTAAAATTTTCTATAACTCAGGCCATTGAAGAATGAAGACTTTTTAAATTGAGTTCAACTTTGTGAGGCTTTGCAGAATTTATTTTATTGGGGTTAACTATGACATCTTTATGCCATCAGTTTTTTCAACGATTAACTTTGTAAGAAATACCTTGTTTTCCTCAGTGGTGTTGCCATGAATGATGGCTTCCTGTCATTTTCACTGCGGACTTCCTCTGCTTTGAAGCCGCCATATGTTCGGCAACCCAAGAGAGACGCAATTTATTTGAGAGTTCATCGTTTGTTGTTGATTTGATTTTTTCAGGTTTTCTCAGCTCTTGTGAAGGAGAGGACATAATGATAAATGTTTCTTGTTCTGATGACGCGGATGCCCGGGGTGGGGGGGCCCCTGTACTGTTGTATTTGGGGATGGCCATTCTGCCTCATCCACTTTTCCCCAGATTTTTAAAGAGTGGGAGGGTTGACCACCGGGGGGTGGGCCAGCACACAAGAGTTTGACACCGATAGCGTGGCGTGCGGAGACCATCAAGAGCTGCTTCACAGTTTATTGACTTGACTCATTCGTTAGAACTTCATCAGCTAGATATGCTCGTATTTCACATGCTCACAGAGTTATAGAATGTCACTTTATTTTAATTTTGGCATTATACTTTCCGAAGTCTTTGTAAGTTATTAACAATGGATTGTGTACTTTGCTTTCATATTAACTATAACCAAACTTTTAAATTCTCTGTTCCTTTGCCAAAATGATGTTGAACTTCTGGTTATTTTAGCTTATTTTGAACATCTCTTTTTCCCTATGTGTCATACCTCATGGACCCCTAAATATTATGTTACTCTTCCCCCAGAAAGAACGAATGCAATCACTTTGTGATTTCAGGGTGTATGCAATGAAAGGAAGCCTGGTCTTGCTCAGACAGCGTGACTGAAATCTTGAGCTTGTCTTCAACGCTCTCTGTCCCAGCACTTGACTGTGGTCCATGTGTCCCAATTGTATTGGCAAGACAGATAATTGCAATGTGGCAAGTGTCTGTTTGCCCTTCAGCCAACCTCATCCCCCCCTGCCCCCACCACTGCAGAGACTGAGGATGTAGGCAGCCGAATACCAAGCTCCATCTCTGCCCAGAGGAGGTCACCAAACTCTGAAACTCCCCTGTGGCCTGGAATCCTGAGAATGTGTCAACATTTGGAGGCAAAGTAAATATTCCTTTAGATGATATAAGAATCCTCTGAAGTTGAAGCTCATAAAATTCCTGAACTTACTCTAGTAGTTTTTTTTTCAATTTTAATTTATTCCACAAAGAAGATCGTATCATTTATCGCAAGAGTAAAACCCATGTTTAAACCTGAACAAAGAGTCTGCAGTGCACGCCTTCCCCAGTGGAGTGCCTGGTCTCGTTTTCAGCGTGCTGCTCCGTGCCTGGAGCCTGCTGGGTTCTTGCACACGGGTACTCAGAGTGTGGACACAACGGTGCCTCTTCTCTCTGCCCTTAGCCTCACGCGACAATGGGGGAAGCGTTACATCACTCAGTCCTCACAGCTGTCCTGTTGAGATCAGTTTGTCCTTCCCTCCCACAGGTGCTAAAACAGGCTCCGTGAGCTTGGAGAGCTGCCGGGGGGCCGTGAGGAGCTGGGGGAGCTGGGGGGTGACTCGGCCCGTCTCGCTCCGGGGCCACACTCCTCCTTATGCAATTACGTTTCCCTGTCGCAACACGGCATCCTAATTTCTCATTTGTGATCTTTCTGCTATTCTTAGAGTCCATATACCACAATTTACATAACTAGCCCCTTGTTTTGGTGTATTTAATGACCCTGTTATGAATTCCTTTCTGATAAAGAGCGCCAGACTGGAATGACTGGGCCTAAGAGCATAGTCATTTCTGTGGCTTGGTACGTGCTGCAAACTGACTTTTAAATACCAATTTAATTGGTGCTACCAACACTGGGTATTATTTCTTATAAAATTATTAGTGTAATAATAATAAAGGGGTGTTTACTTCATGCCTCACTTTTGCATGTATCTGACTAATCGTGAGGTTGAATGCGCTACTTTTTGCACCTTTCTAATTTTTTTCATTGAGTATTGCCCACGTCCTTTTTTCATTTTTGGGGGGCGGGGGAAGAACTTGATGGTTTCCTCCTCTTTATATAATACAGTTGTTATCTTTTCTTCCTATTTGTGTGAGTATGTGTGAAATTAACCCAATGATCCTGATTAATAGTGGGCCATGAGAAGGTTCTTTGTAAATAATGATCATATGTTGCAATAACAGTTCAGAATGAGTTTGAAACTTCTGAAGACATTAGGGCACAAATGACTTTTAAGAAGCGACAGCACAGGCAGGTCGTCTTGAGTACAGGTGGCCCGTCGCCCCCGCGTGAGTGAGTGCTCGTGAGGCCTGGCCTTTCGCACACCGGTGACAGGCAGGGGCTGCCGCACGTGGGACTGTAATAAACCAGCCTGACAGTTTATAATAAATCTTGGAAGGCACTCATGTACATTTCTCCATCATTAAAATGCAGAAGCCGAGGGGGGCATGAGGTTTCACAGCCACTGTCTTACTTTTTCTGCACGTTTAACACTTCGCTCTCTTCGGCCTTTTTTAAAAAAGATCCCCAGTTTTCTGCAACAGACCCATTGGAGAAACAGCGCCTGTCCACAAGAATGTTTTTCTTCCAACGCCAGCTGCGGGTCCCTGGACTGGAGGAGGGTGCCTGTCGGTGGCGCGTGGCCGCCGAAGCCGTAGCTTGGGGAGAGAGTGAAAGAACAGGGCAGATAAAGGGCGTCTGTGTCCTGGAAGAATGCCAGACCTGCCAACCTTTTAAACCGTCAGCAGCTTTTCACGGAGAGCGGTCGGGTCTGCAACAGCTCGCTCCCCTTCTCTCCGTAGACAGCGAGCGCGTTGGGCGTTAAGTCACAGATGGCTGTCCCCAGATTCCGTGTCCTCGCGACAAGTCACTAGGACTCGGGCTCTGAGAAAGCACCCTCCTGCCCGTTGGGCTGTTGGGTGGGAGATGGCCTCACCGCATCTTCCCATGGCTGTTTGCTGCTCCCTGCCAGCGTCTGCATTCTGGTCTGGCTCCTTTCCCCCACCTCTGGAATGTTCCCTAGCCTTCCCCACCCTGGTGCCTCTTCTGTACTGTCCTCAGCTTCACCCTGGCCGCTCCCCCTGACCCTCTAGACTTCCCACGACCCCTGCAGGCTGCGGATGAAGGATGCGAAGCCAGCCGCCTCCACCTCTCCGCAGGAGTGTCTTCCCCGGAGCTCTAGGTCAGGATGACCTCTGGCCACAGACCCCCCAGGCTCTCCTGTGGGGACATTCTGTCTGTCCTTGTACCCATATTTACAGTTGTCTCTGTTCTGGTCCTGCCTGAGGCTTGGCTTGGAAGCGAGAAGGCAATCCTTACCCCTCCCCTAATGTTCCATGATTATTTATTCCGCTTTGCCATGTTTAATGGAATATTCAGTAGCGTCTCTGAAGAAGCCTGAGGTCTCTAAGTAAACGCCCTCTTTGGTATTGAAAGGGTTTTGTACAATATGAAATTGGGAGCACATTTTTCTCAGAAGCCCTGACATTAATATTCATCATGAGCCCCAAAGTAGAAGCTATTATACTTGAGCATAATGAAGTTTACCATATGTCTCAAAGTCACTTGCAGTTGTGGTTCTTGTGATGGCAATTGGGAAGGTCCCCTCGTCGTGCCAAGCTCTGCTAGGAACCGAGGCCAGCGGACGGCTGCCAGTGGGAAGCGCATCAGGCACTCGTGTGTAAGCACAGGGGAAGACATGGGACTTCCTGTCCAAAGGGTGGCTGTTTACACCGAATTACCAAACATGGCACATGCCTGTCATTTGGCCTTGGGTGATAATGTGGACGTAGAAATGGAAACCTCTAAAGCAATTTCTCCTCTGCGTTCTCAGTGACCGAATCACCTGAGGTCATTTTTCCTTCCATGAAGCATGGTGCGGTGGGACCCCTAAAACTCTGGGTGGAGCAATTTGGCATCAAGACATAGTTTGTGGTCTTTTTTCTGCCTTAGCTGAAAAATTGATGATCTGCTTTCAGTATGGGAGTGGCATTGTATTTCACTCCACATAAGGACTCTGATGAAGGGAAGGGGAGGGGGCGAAGAGGTGGCCGTGAGTCAGGGTAATGGGGCTTCCTGTGGCTCTGGTAGAGGGATGAGTCTTCGTTAGAACAAGCGGGCAATTCTGGGAACCTGAGGCATGACGTTGGAGGAGCAGTCTCGGCAGGAAGATGCTTCTTAATCCGGCTTGGGAGCAGCAAGCTAGGTTGAGATACTAATATATTTCTATGTATGAGTATTCTTTCATTTCCCTCCCTCCCCCCACCACTCCCTCCCTTCCTTCCTTCTTTCCCCCTTATTCTTCCTTTTATTCCCCAAGCTGTTTGTCCTGAATTATGAGAGGCTAACTCTTCTTTGTTCAAGCTTTCAGAGTTCACAAGCATTTATTACTGGGTAGGAAAGAGAGATTGGAAAGTGCTATGTTCATCAGCGTACACACACACGGTCTCCACGGTTTTGAAATTCCCTACTTGGGGAATTGATGGAGAAGATTCTGCGGCCCATGAAACATCTGATTGTTGCCATTGCTGTTATTAAAAGCCCTAACTTAAAAAATTAGTTGTCAGAGACAGACCCATAGACGGAGTTGACAGCTAGTGGGGGTGGGTTGTGGGGTGGAGGCATTGAGCAAGAAGGACAGAGCAGTCACGGACGTGGACAACAGTGTGGAGATTGCTAGGGGAGGAGGTACAAGGGGATTAAGTGGTAGTAGAAAAAGTACAATAAAGATTAAGTTAAAAATAAAAAAAAATGAATGTTGTTTCAACATGCATTGGTGGAACGCAGACCCTGCGGGAGCTGCCTCTCCCAGACCTGTTTTGGGTGTGAGCTGAGTGCACCACCGCCTGTCTGTAGGGATTCAGGTCAGATTTGCCAGAGGCAAAGAATTAGTCCGTGTCCTTCTAGGTGCTTCCTTAGCTAATGAATTGATTTTCATTATTTTTACTGTTAAAAGTGACCTTTCTTAATTGTGAATGATAGGAAGAGGGGAATAAAACATTTTAATAGCCCCGTGACACCAGGGGAGGGAACAAGGTCCACTGCGCTTAGGTAAATAGGAAGAAAAGCCCGATGTCCTTTGGCGGAGGAATGTGGTGCACCCACACCCTGGAATACTACTCTGCGATGAAAAGGAATAAGCTGTTCATACCCGCAACAACTTGGATGCATCTCAGATGCATTATGGGAAATCAAAGAAGCCGGACTCCAAGGCTTTCCCCTGTAGGATGCACTTATATGACACCCTGAAAAGCTGGGGCCCATAGGACCAGGTTGCAGGGCTGGGAAGGGTCTGCCCACGAAGGGAATGTTTGGGAGTGTTGTAATTGTTTTGTGTCCTGTTTGTGGTGATGGTTGCAAGAATCAGTCCATTATAGGTTAAAACAATGGAACTACACACACACACACACACACACACACACACACAGGGAATTTTACTGTATGTAAATGATGAAACATTAAAAAATTAAAATTTATAGCTCATTTATCACGTGCATTACCTGCTTTATTTCATTTAATCCTCCAACAGCCCTAAGAAGTTGACGTTGTTATTATCTCTATTGTTATATTTCTGTTTGCTATTGTTATTACTGACTAGGCTGAGGGTTCATGATTATAGGATCTGAGGTCCCATCACTTCCTGGCGGCAGAGGCCGACACCAGCCGGGTGCCAGTCTCTCCTCCAGCCCTGCCCTGGCACAGCGCTGCACACCTCCCCTCCCGCAGGAGTTGGAGAGGGGGTGGCCGCCGCTGTTCTGGGCCTCCCCTCCAGGCTGTGCCCCTGTGACCCACCGGACTGCTCAGCATCCATTGGTCTGTCCTGCTGTTCAAACTTGACAGATGAGCAAACGTTTTAAATGCCTTTCTAAGCGTTTGATCTCAGAGAGGGAGGTGGCTACTGAATACTCTCCAACTTCTTAACTTGCGCTGTTGGCTGAGTTAAACACGGCTCCTTAAAAAATCCTCCCTAAAGGCTGTGTACGGTGACGCCAGTGAAAACCTTCGTTCCACAGCATTAACTGCGTCCCTCAGTGCCATTCAGGTGGGACCCCGAGGCGGCTCTGTGGCTGCGCAGGGCTGTTAATTAACTGCAGAGTCAACCCTAGACCAGAGGGTAGGAGAGAACTCCTTGGAGAGGGAGGAAAAGAGCACATTGTTAAATAAAGAGGAACAGTTACAAAGATGAAGACGTTTAATTCTTTCTGCGTATTTTGTAGTCATTTGTTTAAACATCTATTTCCCCAGCCTCCGGGACAGCATTTTGAGGTCATTAGTCTTCCGCCTCGCCCCTCCCCCACGGCTGTGTGCTGCATGTGGAGCAGGGGCGTGGCAAAGGCTTGCTGAACTGGAACTCCATGGCAGTGGACACTGATTGCAGAACCGATGGCATTTGTGATGTATGGCGTTTCAAAGGATCCATATCGTCCATCCAGTAGTCCTACATTCAGAATCACTCTTGTGTTAACTCTTGTGCAGGTGCTTTTAGAGATGCCGTATGGAGTGCTCCTTATAAAATCCAATGAAGTGTAGCCATGGCCAGGTGGCTCAGTAGGTTGGGGCATTGTCCTGCTAACCGAAAGGCTGAGGTTCGATTCCCAGTCAGGGCACATGCCTAGGTTGCAGGTTCAGTCCCCAGTCGGGGTGCGTACGAGAGGCATCTGGTTGATGTTTCACTCTCACATTGATATTTCTCTCCCTTTTCTGTCTCCCTCCCGCCCCTTCTCTCTAAAATCAATAAGCATGACCTTGGGTCAGGATTTCAACGACCCAATGAAACATACACCCTCCCTCCTGAATGTGGACACTGAGGCCAGCCGTGAGGAGCTGACTTTCTCAGTACGCACACTGGACCGAGTGCGAGCTGTGTGGTCGGAGACATGCACCTGCAGATTCGGACTGTGTCAGGTGGAGAGGCGGGCCGTGTGGAGGCGGGGTAGCTGTTTAATTTCCACGGGCCTCGATTTCTGCCTCACTCGTTCACGTAGCCAGCGGTGGTGGATTCAGGTCTGGGGGGCCCTGAAGCTCACACACTTGGAGGTGGGCCTCATTGAAGAGGACATATATAAAATTACAAGTCAAAATCAGTTACAGGCCTGGGAAGGGGCCCAGGAAGGTGAGGGACTCAGAGGCGCATGTATTGCCAGAGTCAGAAATCTGCTTTGCTCTCTCATCTACACGAGCCCAGCCCCTGAGGCACAGCAGTGCCAGAAAAAAGTCCTCGTTAGGAGTCCCTGCCGCTGGTGTTGAATGGGGTGGAGGAGGGGGAGGGCTTGCATTCCAGATGCCACAGGGCCAGTCGGTCCTCGTACCTTTTAAGGAGCTTGGAAATTTTCGGAAGAGCAAGAAAGAGCAATTGAACACATTTAAGCAGAGGGTGATTGGTTCGGATCTGCATTAAAAAAGCAAACCAAAACAAAATGAAAGAGACCACACAGGCTCTGGCTGCAGACTGCTGAGTGGATCTGGGTCGGGCATGAGGGCCACCCTCCTGCAGGGACACTAGTGGGGCTGTTGCAGGGTCGGGAGGGACAGGATGGCGACTGGCAATGGGGACAGCATTCACGAGGCCTGAGGGGATTGGGCAGACTGCAGAGATGTTTAGCAGTTGGAACCAGCAGGACTTCAAGTCGGCTGTCAGAGACGGGAGGGTCGGGTGATCATGAGGGCAGAGCTGACATGGAAGGGCAGGTGCCGGGCCGGCCCAGGGGTGGGTGTTATCCCACAGAATCAAGACGGTGAGAACAGCAGGTTCCTGACACATCTGGAGGCTGGAAGTCTGAGGTCAAGGTGTCGGCAGGGTGGCTTCCTTCTGAGGCCTCTGTCCTTGGCTTGCTCGTGGCTGGCTGGGTGCCTCTGTGTCCTAATCTCTCCTTTGAAGGACACTAGTCATACGGCATTAGGGCCACCCCAATGACCTTATTTAACACCAGTGACCCCTCTAAAGACCCTGCCTCTAAATACAGTCACATTCGAGGCACGGAGGTTAGGACTTCAACACAGGAATGCGGCCGGGGTCACAATACAGGCCATGACAGGTCACTTAGTACCGCATTCTGTAATAAGAAAATTTAAAATCCAACCATTGCTGAACACTGTTTGGCTCTTCTGGTCACACCGGAAATAATCTGGATCCTTACCTTGGCTGCTTCGTCTGTGTGTCCGGGTGCTCCTGGCCAGTCAGACCATATGCACCCCACGTGGCTGCCTCTGCCCTGTACTTGCCCAGAATCTTCCTTCGAGCTTACGTGCCTGGATACGCACCAGGCTAGGTCGTATCTTCAGGGCTTGTTCCTTCACCCTGAGATAGTTTCGCCTCAGTTTCACACAATCTGTCATTCCGCCATTCGGGTCTCAGGTTAAACCCTGCCCCTCCCAGAGGCTTCTCCAGCCATGTCCTTCCACTTGTGTCCGTCCGTTCTCGGCCGAGCACTTACCTCTGGCTTGCCTGGCCTCAGTTACCTTGTCGCCGATGTGTGTTCCCGGCACGGAAGCTGCCCCTAGCAGGGAGTACCACTCAGGTGTTTGCTGAATGAATGAATGAATGCAGTCAGATGGGTCAGGACAGCTCTGACAAAGCTGGGCACAATCTGAGAGTTCCCGAAGTTCAAGTCTCTTTCCTTGGATGGGCCCCATCTCGGGGAGGCCGCTGGCCCAAGGCCCCACCCATGGGGAAAAACAGCACCCAGCCTGGTCTGACTCAGGTGACTGGCCTTTCTGTGACCATGATTATTTTAACCGGCAGATGGCATTTGCTTGTACACATGTGTTACTTGAAGGTGTGAACCCATGTCCCATTTCTCAAATGCTGTCCCTTACGTGCCATGCCTGGCGTCTTGGATGCAGTTCCGGGCAGCATGGAACTACAGCCTCTGCTGGCTTTGTGTGAGGCGGGAACCTGTTGTTGTCACACCCCACAGCGTCCGTGCAGGGCGGGCTTCCAGTGCGTGTTCTCGGAGTGAAGTGCTGAACACACGGGGGCTGCTGGTCTTTGGAGGATGCCCCGGGGCTGTGCCCCTCAAACCTGAACCTGTGTCGGAATCACCTGGGGAGCTGGTTAGAATCCCAGTCTGACTTGGGGGCATCTGGGGCCTGAGAGTCCGAGTTCCCACCGGCTTCCAGGCCCCTCCCTTTGCCCAGCAGGGCCTGGCGTGGGTGCTGGACCGTGTGCCTGCCCTCGGGGTCAGAGAAGATCTGGTGAGTTGACTGGCCATCAAAAGACCTGGGGCTCCTCTCCTAGTTGGCCCAAAAGTGACACGTGTGACTTTTGACAGGTGACTTGACCTCTCTTGACCTTTAGTTGAGACTCTGGAGGAACCTTGTCTGGGAATCCACAGATACGATTAGGCTAATATGGTTATTTTAAATGTTTTATGATAATCAGGTATTATTGAGGCCCATCAATAATTACTATTGCTGAGCCCATGCTGCTCGCAGACTTTGAAGGGTGCCACATCTACTTCTCCTGGCACTGTTGTCCTCGTTTTATAGAAGATGAGACTGATGCCCTGAGGGGCTAAACAGCAAGCCCCAGATGGCCACCTGGTGTGTGTGTGAGAGCCAGTGCATGTGTGTGTGTGTGTGAGTGCGCACGTGCGTGCACATACGTGTGTGTGTGTGTGTGTGTGAGCACAAAGAGTGAGTACGTCGCT
This sequence comes from Tonatia bakeri, assembly GCA_004024845.1. Classification (NCBI taxonomy): domain Eukaryota; kingdom Metazoa; phylum Chordata; class Mammalia; order Chiroptera; family Phyllostomidae; genus Tonatia; species Tonatia bakeri. The sequence continues at coordinate 59,585 of PVIA01004757.1, read as the reverse complement.
AGCCGTGAGCTGGTGGACACTTTTTGACCCCCAGTTTTGTCATCATTGACCACTGCACCCTCTGTGTCTGCCCTTTGGGCCCTGATTTCACGCTCTCAAGGACTGGAGGCTGTTTGAGGCCTGGGTTTGTTTTCCATTGTATTCCCTATGCTACTCAATCATCATCATCATCATTATATTTTGATGCAGTTTGAATTGAAAGGAATTTGGGAGTGTGGGGCAGGCTGTATACCTAAGGGACGTACCCCAGAGCTCATCCTGGTGTCTGAAGGTCACCAGACCTCTGGGTATTCTGATCGGAGCTTCCCAATCTTGATTCATTTCGATCCTCGGTCCTTCCTGTGGAAGAGTAGATGCCCGTGGGAGAGCCTGGCCCCACATGGAGCATCCTGTGGCCGAGTGCAGAGCAGAGTCGGCGGGGACAGACCCAGGCAGGACGCAGGGGGAGAGGGAGATTCAGGGGTAACTGGTTGGTGCTCTGAGGCAATGGAGGGACTTCCTTGCCACTGTGTCTGTTCCGTCTCCGCTGGCACCGCTGATGGCTACATCGGGGTCTAGGCAGAGGTATCAGGGATGATCCTATGACAGACAGCCCTAGGGAGTCAGGAATATGCCAGTGTTTGCCGGTAAGTGGATCCATGCCCTTTGAAAGGCCCACCTGTGTGTGCTGTGCGTGTCTCAAACAAGTTTGGGCTGAGTTGTTTAAAATTCCAGTAAACCACACATCTGTCTCGTCTGTCTTTGGGGTGATGGGTCTTCCAGGGTTGTGTAGAGCACAGGATAGAACTCTGCCTAGACCCTGGCAGGGAATGTTCTGAAACGACCACATGGGTGGTGACGGGTGGAAAATAAATGGTGGAGATATTGGTGTCACGTGAATGCACAGTGCATTGCCGCTCTGTGAAGAAATGGGTGGAAAAAGAAAAGATTATTTTTTGAAGCTGCAAAATAGTGCTGTATCTGATTTTAAACATGGCAAAAGTAGGGAAACTTCTAATTAAAGGGAATATGCTTGGTTTATTTATTTTTTAAAAATTCCTCCTTCAAGAAGGCCCCTTTCTTTCTTTCTTTCTTTCTTTCTTTCTTTCTTTCTTTCTTTCTTTCTTTCTTTCTTTCTTTCTTTCTCTCTCTCTCTTTCTTTCTCTCTCTCTCTCTCTCTCTCTCTCTCTCTCCCTCTCCCTCCCTCCCTCACTCCCTCCCTCTTTCATCAATATGTGAGAGATACATCAATTGGTTGTCCCTTGCACACCCCCACCACCCCGGAATTGGGACACGGCCCATAACCCAGGCATGTGCCCTGACTGGGAATCGAACCAGCAACACTTCGGTTTGCAGTCTGGCGCTCAATCTACTGAGCCACACCAGCCAGGGCTGCTTGTGGTTTATTTTCATTTGGAATTGTTCTGGTATTTTTTTCGTTTGGGAAAGTTTGAGGCCCGGGCTTTTTGCTCAGCTTCAGTCAGTCATTAGCAGGAGTGGGACCACAAACAGCTGGTTGTTTTGATGGTAGATTCCCTTCGGCTATCGCTATCACTTAGTCATCTCAGACACCCTCCTAGGACGACAGCACTGGTGTGTGAAGGTCATAGCAAGGGCAGCACTGCTTCCCACGACATGTTTGGTGAGGTCTGCGTGTCCCTCCACTTTCCAAGGGGCCCTGCCATCTACAGCGTGAGACTTAGCACTCCTTTATGCCTTCTTTGCACACATTTCAGTGCACACACTTAGTAGTTGTTACTGCAAGTACTCATCCGGATTGCCAGAGCTTCCGAGTATATTTTCGAGCTGTTTTTTTTTTTTCTGGGATGACTTTAAGTGCCTAAGAACACACTTGTGCATGGGTGACTATCTGCCTTTCTGTCCACATGTCTTCTGGGTGGGTAATTTCCCCCTTTTCCTTGAGAAACTGAACACACAGGTGACTGCCCCTGGCCCCCAAGATTCCTCTCACACCCTGGCAGGTAAATATGCCGTGACACCTCGGATAAGACGGAGTCAGCTGGAGCAGCAGGCTGCAGGAGACGGCCCCGCTCACAGCCAAGCCCCAGCTGGGGAGACCCTCACCTTGCTCGGAGTGGGTGGAAGTGTCCCCATGCTATTCGTCCAGCGGAACTCGGACCCAAGAGAGGAGAACAGTCACGCCCATCACATGGGGTTTAGAGGATGTGGGGCAGAGGGAGCCTGAGCAGGCAGAAAGAGCCGTGGGCAGCTGGCCTCCCTCAGGCAGGTGAGGGGGGAGCAGGTGTGCGGGACCAGGCGCTCCTGCAGACCACGGTGTGAGGAGCTTGGAGTCCACTGTCCTCTGAGCCCTCGCTTACAAAAGGCTGCGGATATAAAATCGGGATGTTGCTTTTGAAGAGGGAGGAGCAAAGTGTTAACCTGGAAGAAGCCTGGGTAGGGGCCATTTTGGAGGAAAGAGGAAAGGATTCTGAAGGGCCCCAGGCTTTGGTTCACCTTTGTCAGAGGAGACTCTGGGGGCCGCTCCCCCTCTAAGTTGTGTGGCCTGCTCAGAACCTTCCTTGGGTTTGGACCCAGCAGCACTCTGAGGGAGGGGTCCTTGTCAATCCAGTTTACAGAGGTGGAAACTGAGGCTCAGAAAGTGCTAGAACCCTCAAAAGCATGGCTGACAAAAAACTTCAGATTATCCAGCCTTTCTGCTGTAATAGGCTAGTGCTGTCTCATTTGATGGGATCTGAAGGTTACATTTGGGATCAACCACTTACTCAGTTATTCTGAGTCCTTATTCCTGAGCTCTCCCCCTTAGGTTTTGGGTTTGGTTGGCTCCACAAAGCTGATGGGTTTCACTTTCCTCTGCACAAGTGAAGGGGAGGTTGGGGAGCCAGGCGCGGGGCTGAAGACCGCGGGGCACTGGGAGCCTGAACCTGTGCAGCTGTGGGTGTGTCTCCCTCATCCACGTTGGCTGGACCCAGAAAATGACAGCCAGTGTCCTGGTTAATTTTCTGATCGTTTGTAAAGCTTTCTAGCACGGATGTTTGGGGAAATGGTACCCTCCTGGCCTTGTGTGAGTCAGGGGTAGTCTCAGCGAGGGCCGCTGCTTCTCACTCCTCAGGCTCCAGCGTTTGACTGGTCGGAGTTGTTTTTCAGTGGAGGCTTCCTCTCTGCCTCCCCTGGCGTTAGCAGCAGGGGTTGCGTGCAGCCCATCAGCTTGGCAATGATGCAAACAGCCGCCTGTTCCCACGTGGGATGAAGTCAGGAGCAAAGACATTTGCCAGACCGTCAATGACGATGAGTACAATGCAGCCAGGACTTCTTTCTCAGGGTGGAAGGGGAGTAGAATTGTAATGAAGTTTAAGCTTCTCTGCTCTGCAAATCCCATCTTAAGTGACAAGGGAATTTGCCAGATAGTGTTGGTTTTGGGCCCAGTATTTGACCTCAGAGGAACTCTGAGAGATCGGGCTGCAGCGGGGTAGAGAATGCTCCCTGGGTTTGATTTTCCAACTGAACCAAATCGATTCCACTCTTTTCTGCTTTCACAAGGTGTGCAGGTTGAGACCCACGAACACTGCGCCAGATATCTTTGCTGAGATCTGCCTGGAGCATTCTTCCTGCGCGTTTAGACTTCCTTAATAAAAGGCTGCCGTCCTTGGAAAATGGGCTGGGGAGAACAATATTGTTCAGGGACAGCAGAATCAAACACTGGCAGTGAAGTGCTTCTGGGCTGAGCGTGTGGCGGGAACAGGCTCAGCGTCTCGTTTTAAAGGTGGGCGAGTGGGAAGGACTTTGGCACACAGAGCAGGTGGGCTGTGTGGGCTACGGTGGGCTCTGGGCTTGACCTGGAGCCGGAATGCAGGAGCTGCCCCGTCTTGGCTCAGTGCTGGCTCCAGGACGTTGTGCCTGTATCCCTTAGTTTGTGGTTGAACTGGAGACGTGGGGAGTCTGGGGAGGCCCACGAACGACCTCCTTCGCGGCTAAATCGACAGTATAACCTGTGTGTTAGGGACGAGTGTAGCACCACTCCATGAAGAGAGCCCAGCCACCGCCCCGCGTGCTCGGGGTGGCAGGCCTGGGCAGAGGTCCTCGTGGGAGACGGTCACCCTGGGGCTGGCGGCCAGCTCACGGACTTAGAAATCAACACATGCCAGGCAGCCAGCTTCTCCAGAGGCTTTGCTGCTCGATGGACCCAAGTTTGAATCCCGACCAGCCTCTTCCCGATTGCTCGATGGGCTGTAACCGCGTAACTCCTCGCTCTCTGAGCCTCAGATTTCTCGGTTATAAAATGAGGACAAATCCTGGTGTAGTCAGTGTGAGGGATGATGGAGGTGATAGGTATGTATGATGATATAAAATATGTAATAGCATAAAATGTATAAACTTTTGGTAAACTTCCTGTTCAATGGTGAAATATTTGTATAGCTCTTAATATGTACACCTACTAATATCCATATAATATACACAGTGGTATATACACATATAATGTGTAAATCACACATGTATTACATGTGCGAGTCCATATAATTTTCTCACGTGGCATGTAGAATGAGATCTGTGTGTCTCTAATGAAACGCCTGGCCGCAGTGACGAGCCCTCACACGCCCTTCCTGCCCCGGCCTCTCCTCCCTGTAGCTCTTCGCAGGAGTGTCCCGTGTGTGTCGTGTCTTCACGTTCGCCTTTGCACCCTGGCCTTCGGGTCGTCTCGTAACTCCACGTGTGCACAGGGTGCCGCCCTTTAGTTGGTGGCACGTGACATAAGCGTTTGAGGAAATGTTCTAGAAGAGGGAAGAATTTTATTAAGTTTTAAAATGTTGGAGACAGTCGTGGTTTTCGGTGTCAGTGCGGTTTCCTTCACAGATTCCTGAATTTGTGAACGGCCCTTCTGAAACTTACACTTCATTCTAGGCTTTTCGGTTAATTTTATTTCCTAAAAAGATTTTATTTATTTATTCTCAGAGAGAGGGGAAGGGAAGGAGAAGGAGAGGGAGAGAAAGAGTGATGTGTGAAGGAAATAGTGATCAGTTGCCTCGCACACGCCCCCTGCTGGGGACCTGGCCTGAAACCCAGGCGTGTGCCCTGACCGGGAATTGAACTGACAACCCTTCCATTTGCTGGCCGGTACCCAACCTATTGGGGCCGCGCCAGTCAGGGATTCTTTGTTAATTTTAAAGCACAATGTAAAGAATCACAGAAGAAGGGCTTATGTTTGAATGATACTTTTCTGTAAATGAGCTCGTCACTTCACCCATACTAATAAAACGTTCCCCATTTGGCACCAGTGATTAAGCTTAATTTTCATCAAAACAAACACACGATCTTCCCTCCAGAACTCAAAATCTTTTTCCCCTTTTACTCTTTCTTCACAAAGCAGCCATTCGCCTTGTAGTTGCCATGAAAAACTTCAGCCACACACGTTGGAAGCAGGGGTTGGGGATGGGGATAAAATTGTGATGTTACTCATATTCTTAAACCCAAACTGTTTATACTCTCTCTTTTCTAAGTATGATTTACTTTGCTAACCCCGAGATTGTTTTATGGGTGATTGTATCCCAAGAGAAGTGTCCCTGTTCTTCCCTTTCCTTCAGTCAGTCCATTCACTCCACAGTCCCCAAAAGTGAGCCTCCAATTTGGAATTGGTTCAAGTCTGCAAAGCCCTGGGCGGCTTTTTCGCTGGACACATTCACATGAGTGGTCTAACCAGGATTCCCAGTGCTAGGTCAGCCAGCAGATTGACGTAACACCCCAGGCCAACAGCTACTCTACTGTTTCAATTCAAATCCCCCGATTGCCCGAGAGCGGGAGTGTTGCGAAACAGGCCGTAACTCTCAATTGTCTGCTGCTGCACTGACAGCCCTGGATTTGGCGTGCGTGTCGCAGGAGGCACGGCACAACGTTCACACACATGTTGGTGAAGCCGTGTGAGCTGAGGTGCACTGGCACCTGGAATTGCTGGATGGGAGATGGGCCACCCAGTTTGGATGGTGACCTTTCATGAGCTCTTAGCTGGGCTGCATGTCCCCATGTAGTGAATGCTGTGACGTGTGGGGTGGGAAGGGCAGGACAGAGCCTCAGTGCAGGGTGGAGGGGGCGGAGGGGGCAGGTCTAGGGTGTGATGACAGTGACCATGCCTTGCCCTGTCTGCATCCCCCTCTGCTCCTTGGTCACACATTCAAACGAGGCGGAGGGTGCCAAAGCTGCTTCAAAATCAAAGGCACCCCAGCCACTTTCTGGACCTCTGACGTAATTAGTTCAACAATGAGTTTGTGCCCATGTTCTTTTAGCTGCCACGTGCCCGGTTTGCTCCCAGGCTGTGGCGTCTTACCGCGTACCGGCTGCGGGTTAATTCTCCTGTGCCCGGTGCATGACCTGGTTAAACGCTGGCTCGGGTGGGTGTGACCTGGGAGTGTGCCTGACCCCCAGTGACAGCAGTGGCTGAGGTTCTGCTCTGTGGGGACTGAAGGAGGGTGTTTCCCTTCATGTAACCTCTGGCGTGTCACCTGCAGGCTCCTTGTCACTCCGATTTTCGAGCACAAATCCACTTCAGAAATGAAAATGCTTCTCCTATTGTCTCACGATCTTCAAACAGTCGTTCATAGAACAAACAAGACGGTCCCGCTAACCTGTCTACCACGGGAAAACTAGGATCTATTTAATGTATTTAAAAACTTTAAATTTGGTTACCCGGAAAATTGACATTGAATCTACTTCTGGGAAAGGGGAATGCTGGGGGGTCAGGGCCCCTGGACTGTGGGGAGGCCACTGGCCGGGGAATCACGACATGTGGGTTTGTCCCAGGTCCCTCATCAGCTGAGCAGCGTTCGTGGTGCCATTTAAATGCCCTGGGCCTCAGTTCCCTCCCAGCAAACATCAGGGTTTATTCCAGATATTCTGTGAGGACCTGAGCAGTGTTTTTTTGTGAGGCTGCAGATTGATAGCTAAAAGGGGCAAACAGTAACCTAGAACTGGCAGGCAGAGTCGTGAAGTTAGCTGGTCTGTTGAGTCCCTTCTGGAATGTGCACAGGTCGAATGCAGAGGGCTCAGGGAGGGTGGCTTCCCACACTCAGGAGTGCTGCGTGGTTCTGTGTGGTATTTCCCAAGCCCTCCTTAGCTGGTGTGGATGAGGGGAAACCCGAGTGTCCTGCACCTGCCGCCTCCCCACCTGGGAGCTGAATTCCTTCTGCAGCAGCTCTGCAGAGAGGAGACAGCTCACTCAGCTCAGATCACCCCCTGGGAGGAAATCCATCCAGGAGCTCCCCCACCCCCTGAATGCTCAAGGGAACTTTAGGCTGAGCCTGCAGAACATCAGAACTACCAGCCACTTGTGTCTGATCACTTGTTTCAACGAGAAAAGTAAGATTAAACAGATTTCACTAACTCAATCAGTAATTCAGCTGCCCCATAAAACAGAGCCTGTCTGACTCTCTGATGGCCCCATGCCTGAGTGGCGCCTGGGACTCTGCATTTTCAGAGCTCTCCAGAAGAACTCCAATGTTTACAGTCAGTTGATACTTAATTTATAGTCGACCATCAAAGCCCAGGTGGATAAAACGCATTATTTCCTTCCGTCTCCTCTCGACTAGAAAACCTGGGGAGGGGGGCGAAGTCTGCTTCGAAAATTAGTCCAGTGCCGTGCTCACCTCCGCTTGCTCCTTAGTCCTGTCTGCATGCTGGTCTGCGTCCCCCCCCCAATCCCCTCTGCTCCCTGCCTTCCCACTTACCTTTCCACTCAGTCACCGTTTTAGATGAGTTTTTTGTTGTTGTTCAACTGAAGGTTATAATTTGGAGTCAGTTCTTAGAGTTTTCCTTTTCCCATTTACTTTCTTTTTTTAAAGAAATCTTTTTTATTGATTATTAGAGAGACAGCAAGAGAGGGAGAGAGGCATCGATTTGTTGTTCCACTTGTTTTTTATTTACGCATTTATTGGTTGCTTCTCGTTTGTGTCCTGACTGGGGATTGAACCCGCACCTTTGGTGTATCGGGATGATGCTCCAACCAACTGAGCTATCTGGTCAGGGCTCCATTTAATTTAAAAAAGCTGTTGCTATGTGCCAGTTTGCTCCTCGTGCTCATTTTCTCTGGGGAATACAGTGGGCGTTCCCTTTCCCTGTTTGTTGGCGATTTAGTGTCTCCTGCTTGTTTCCTCTCGGCGTTCTCATGTCGGGTTTCTGGGGAAGTGGAAGTGCCGGCCACAGAGACTGGACCGAGCCTGTGGTGTGACCTTGGCAACAGTACTGATCACTCAGTGGTTTTCGAGACGAGTCTTCAAAATCCAGAAGATACCTCCTGTTTTAAGACACATTTTATTCCTCTTGATGGACCGTGGAGCAGCCCCAGGGAATGGGGTGGGAGCTCAGTCACAGGGGGAAGCTGTATCTCCTTCCCGGAGACATTCTGGAAACCAGCCCCCTTCTGAGAATCCAGCTCATTTCTGTCTTCTGTTTCCTGGTCAGGGTTTCCCCCGGGTTTTGTGACACGCCCGCACCCCACACCTATTCGATATGCTCTCTCATCTCCTCGTCCGTTACCCCGGGTCCGTCTGCTCTGCTGCATTTCTTTTCTGTCTGTTTCCACTTTATTCTGACTCTTCAATGTCCTGTTGTCGCATCACTCTCTTTTGGCTCCTTCTGACAGCCGATTTCTGTGTAACTCTTCTCTTTTCTTTTGCATTTTGATTGAGTTTTTCTTCTTAAGAAAACAAGAAGCACCATGAGAGGGTGGAGCGCCCAGAGTTTGCAAGCCTGAGCCCTCTCAGCACCGGGTTAGCCAGAGCCTGCGATCAGGAGGGCAGGGCTGAGCCCCCTGCCCCCCCTTCTGTTCCCCGGCTGCCTCAGCAGTAAACAGTATTTCAGTCAGTGTGCATGCGGGGTCGCAGGGCAAGGCAACGGTCTGCTTCGTAGCTATGCAAGGCTCGCTGACGGAGGAGGCTAAGTTCAGTGCTTTATCCTGGGTTTGGGGACATCTTTTTATGCCTGTACCACAGAAATCTGGAGATCGAGGGTGAACGTAGTGGTGTCTTTAAGAGATTGTCAGAAACGGTAAGAGGAATGGTCCTTAAAGAACCCCCAATGGAAGTGCTTGCTTTAATCGCTTCTAGACTATATCATGTTCAACTAAATTAATTATAACTACTTGAGGGTTTTATTACAAAGTGATCTATCATGCTACTAAAACTTTAAGGAATCTGGCATCTGACTCATATTTCTAGTTTGTTAAAAACCGATAGTACTTAAGTCAAAGACACATTCAACATAATAATATATCAAAATGGAATCTTCTGTAATGTGTGTGTGTGGGGGGGCTGGTGGTAAGGTGGGGACAGAGAGGTTGGGCATCTTTGGGACCTCCTCAGAGTTGGGCAGATATGAAAAGTCCACAATTTTAGGAAACAACGTAAGGGGAAAAGGGCTGTTTTCTTCTTGTCTTTGCTCCAGGTGGTAGGTCTTCGCCCACTGATGACCGTGCACACAGTTCCATCATGGGCTTGTCCCTGCCTGGCATTTTACACTCCTGTCATTCCTCCTCTTTCTTACCTTCGCTGGTACTTGTACAAACTGAAGTTTAGCTTGAATGAGACTCGTTTCTCCACCCCTTCTCTCTTGCCGGTGCGTTCCTTGAGTCAGGGTGAAGCGGTCTAGTGGTGGCCTCCTGCCACGTGTTGTGGACGGTGCAGCCACGTGTGCATGGTGGAGAGCCAGTGGGGTGGGGGTCGGGCCCCCCAGCGGGAGGGTTGCAGGAGCTGTGCATTTGGCAGCATTTCTGAGAGCGCTGTTGAACCCAGGATCTCAGAATGGCCCTGTATGTCGTCAGCGTTTTGGCCTTTGATTGTGTAATATTAGTAAAAATAGCCCTTTTCCTGTTTTTCATACCTAAATGAAGTCTTCCCCTTGTTTTCTTCTGTTCCTGGAAGGTTGGCACATGCAAGTCCCTAACAGAATGTCAGCAGCAAGGTGTCATCCGCGCTCTGGTGAAGTCCCTTTCATGGATGGAAATCCTTCAGGGGGCAGTGACCTGTCATCAGTTGAACAAAGACCCCAGGGTCCACAATGAAGGTGTCCTTTAGGCAGAATTTCTTGCATTTTGGGGTCTTCAAGTATCTTTCCTGTTGTTGTTTTAGACAAGTTTTTGCTGTTGCTTTGGAAGCTGCTATCTCAGAAAGGACAGACCTACTGAATTTTTCTCAGAGCGTAGTTAGCAGTTACTTCTTTGGGTTAATTTTCTTCCCAGTTTTACAATACCTCTGCATCTTGTGTGACATTCACCTATCTTTTAATTTGTTGTACATGTTGGTAGGTCTTGAATGATTGCACAGTTGGATGATGTTACCCAAAATCAAGTTCAGACCATGGGAGGTACGAAAGACTACAGTAACTTGAGTTATATTTCAAAGTGAATATTCTTCCCTCATTTTTTAAAAAATAGATTTTATTTATTTTTAGAGAGAGGGGAAGGGAGGGAGAAAGAGAGGAAGAGAAACATCAATGTGAGAGAGAAATAGGGATCGGTTGCCTCCTCGCACACGCCACGGCCAGGGACTGAACCTGCGACCCACGCGTGTTCCCTGGCGGGAAATCAGACCAGTGGCCTTTAGCTTTGCCAGCCACACTGCCCGGGGCTCTTTTCTCCTCTTTTGGTCTCATGTGTCTAACTATGTGTTGCACTTCATCCCATCTCACTGAATACAGTGCTTTTTTAAGAATCCGATTGAGATATAATACTTCATGAAAGATTCTTTTTCCCTGAGCTTCTGTTCACTCATCTGTTGGCTTAGGAAATATCATATACATTCATGATACTGACTAGAACCAGTGGTGAGCTGATAAGATGTTTAGTAATCAGCTCCCCAGAGAAAAAAAATAAGCACAGATTTGCAACGCCTGCCCATTGCTGTGGTGTAAATGCTCCCCTCATAGCTGATTTCAAGCTTCCGATGGTTTAATAAGTAGCTTTAAACATTCTTGACACTGTGTCAATTGGCTCTCTCACCAGGTGATACGGTGGCTCTAAAACACCATCACTGACAATAGTTACATTTCTTCAAAGCTTGTCAAAAGCTTCTTAATAGTGATTTAATTTCTGATTTACAGTGTAACCCTGTAGTGTGAGTAGTTGTGTACAAGTATGTGAGGAGTCAGAGACTCAAATATCTGAGGAATGGAATTGCTCAGACAGCTATTCTGAGGCAGAGCAGGGAGGGAATTCTGCCTCCGAGCTTAGAATTCTTGGTACACTTGTCACTCTTGGCAGCTGCTTCCTGGCGTGAGGGGTCTCTGAGCGGTGCCGTGTGGACCTTGAGACATGACTGTTCAGTTTTCCATTGTTTTAGAAGAGTGTTCATTTTTACTTATTTGAGAATATTCTTCAAGAATAATAATAGCCTTCTTAGAAAAAAGCTTGGTGAATTTTTCCTTTGATCTTTGGGTGTTGTTTTCGTCTCCAAAGAAAGTGTTCTGTGTATGGTTGTTTTATGCTGTTTTTGTACTGAAGGGCAGTGTTCAGGAGCCCTTAGTTCATGCTGTTGGAGTGGAATCAGAAGGACTTCTCCGTCCTCTTTTCCCATAGCCGGTTTGACCAGTGTCCCTGAGCCTCTTCAAGTGACTCAGGAAGCATTTGGACACCTTTGTTGCATTTGGAAAAACATTGTGTTTAGGGAGAAAAACATAAAAATCCCCATGGCGTTGGGCCATTTGTGCACATCCTGGACGCCATCACCTGGAGGTGGTCTGCAGCGTGGCCGATGGCGGCGGCCACTGCCCTGTCCTGGAGACATCCTGCGTGCCAGGTGCTGTTGGGGGTGCTTTCTACACATTAGGTAGCTTGTTGCTCACCTGGAAGGAAGACACTCATGTCTTCAGTTGGCCGAAACGGGCTGTGCAGGTGAGACCCGCTCCCATACTCACGGCAAGTAGGTGGCAGAGCCAGTGTCCGAACCGACTCTGAAAGACACATGGTGTCCACAGGGTGGAGGCGGTCGCCTGCTTTCGATAAGGGTGATAAATGACGAGCATGACTTCATTAGCTGGTGGAGAAGCACCGAGCAGCAGTGCGTACGAAGTTTGCACCGACGTCGCCTCGGGGCTTGCAGCCTCATCGCCGCAGAAATAGTGGACTAATAACTCAGTTCTGATTGACATAGTTTATAAATGCCCTTTTAACGAAAGTATGGTTTCATGTCAAATTCAGATAAATTTGAACCATTACTTTTAATAAGACAATATGGTTTTTTTTCCCCCAGACCCTTTGTGTAAATTAAACTCATAAACCTGTCAAGAGACGGAGCCCAGCTCTCCTGCAGCACCACACTCTTCGGGCTGGCTCATCTGTTCTCCGTCCCGAACCTTCGGAGAAAGTAGGGTAATGAGTCCCTTGTTTCTGCTCTCTGTAAGAATAAAGGGACTCTGCTGCCAGTCTGGTCTGCTCCAGTCCCCTGAGGCACGGCAGGGAAGGCGAGAATCCTCTAGATTAGGAAGGAAACTCAGGATCAAAGAGGATGTTCAAGCCTCTCCTTTCTTGGGGACAGCACCATGTCCCCCGAAGAGAAAAAAGTCTCCTGCTCTTGCACAGGGTGGTTCTGTCCCTGCAAAGGCAGCACAGATACTTTTAATGAACATCTTTCTCACGGGTCCCTTTGCAGAGGGTAACCAGCTAGCGATATATGAACATCTGTTCTTCAATGTAATTTTTAATCATGCAAAACTAACAGTAGAAAACATACACAGCTCACCATACTTATAAATGGATCCTTGGTCATTTTTCCTGGATCTCATTTCTGCGGGGAAGTTTTCAGATGAGAGGGGAAGAAATTTTAGAAGTTTTCATCCTTCTCATCTCGGGTTAGGCTCTTCCGAGTCTAGTCTGGATTTCGGGAAAGTCTTGGTCTCCCGAAAGTTTAGATGGCCCGTCAGCATTGCCTCTGTTTTCCATGTACGAGTTTTGCCATCAGAAAACCTGGAGTATGTGGTGAATGGTTAAAAAGGATGGCACATGGTGAGAAGAATATCTTAAACAAAACTCTCGCACATCAGTCCTCCAATTCCTTGCCTTGGTGTGTGAGTCCTGTGTTCAACCTTCTGTTCCGCTTCTGCAGATTACTCCGCAGAGGAGGTGAAGTGTTCTTACTCGGTGCATAACATGTAACCTTAGTGCAATTGTATCTTTGTGGCAGTTTTTCAGTTACGTAGCTGTGGATGGCACCCTACACCACGGCCACGGTGGACTTGGTGCCAGCCTTTGGCCCAGGTCCCAGAACAATGACTGGAGGCCTGTGGCGGTTATCTTGAAGTCCCCCTCATGGAGGAGCAAGGCAAGGCCCTACAGCTGGGGCTGGAGTGGGGAGCTGTGCTGGGGACCTGGTCTTACTGGCTCTGTACCAGAGCTCTTCTCATACGTGCATGCAGACCAGGTGAGCCCGGCAGTCGCCGTACGCTGGTGTCTCACACGCAGAGCCCACGTGTCTATGTCTGCTGGGGAAGAACGTTTTCCAGGGCACTCATTAACGGCCATCCTTTGTGTTTGCCCAAGATCACCAAATACATAGACCAGTCATTGGGGTTAGCCCGTCTGTCTGTGTGCCAGCATTGCCTCAGCGAGTCCCCCTTGTGTTGTGAGTCTTCTTCCAAGAAAAAATAGCTCTTAGCCCAATAACATGAAGGGCAAGTTGAGAGTCAGAAACATAAGACCTAACCAGCGTGCAGATTGGCACGTGTTTCCTTGGTAGCATTGGTCTTACCTGTGGAACGGTCACCCCGTTTCCACCCCCCAGCCTCTGGTAGCCCCTGTTGTATTTTCTGCCTCTGATTCGCATATGCTAGGCTCTCCCTATAGTGGAATCACATGACATCTGTGCTTTTGTGTTGCCGTGTCTTTAAAAGCCTGGTGAGCAGGCCCTCTCACCAGGTGCCCTCGGTTTGTCCCATCGCCGGTTCCACATTTGTGCAGCCCGCTGGAGTCTCAGGCATGGGAGGTGGGGAGTAGCTCAGAGACGGGGGTGGGTGGCCTCTAGAACTCTGGGAACAGATCGATCAGCGTCAGACTTACATTTTCGTGTGCCTGGTCGTGCTATGCTCCCTGGACAGGGTGGGAGGATGGCTAGTACTTCTGGTGGACTGTGGTTCACGCTGCCCCGTTCTCAGCTTTGGACTGTAGGTTTCATCGTTCTGACACCGTCCTCCTGGGACGGCGCTCCCCGCTCCTCCTGGGCCGGCGCTCCGAGGGGCTCCAGCGCGAGGCTCCGTGCTGACTGTCAGCATCCCACACGCCCTCGGGGGCTGCTCCCGCAGGCCACACCCCACACCTCGTTACAAAGCGAGCACTTCCCAAGGGGGCCCAGGACCTGGATCGCAGAGTCGGTGAGGGGGGTCGGAATCTCCTCCAGCTCTGCCCTCAAATGCTGGGTGGCAGCGGGCAGGTCACTTTGCTCCTTTGGACTGGAGAATTCTCACCTGTGATACGAGGAGGCTGGATTTAACGATCTCAGATGCCATCTCCAGCACACATTCTCTGAATTAAAAGCACGTACTGACAACAAGAACAAGGACGACGCTGGCGTTTCTGAGGAGGCCCAGGCGTTCACGTGTCTGTCGCAGCCCCTCCGGAGGTAGGCGCTGGGCCCGGAGGACCTAGTGGAGGGCCGAGGACAGCCTCCCAGCCAGACAGCTGTCCCTTGGACCCCGAGAGTCTGACTCCAGAGCCCAGTTCTCAGCTACCCCTAAACGGAGAGAACATTAAAAAGAAATAATGTCACAGTAAGAAGAAAACAGCAAAAAGCCCGCTTTTCGTCTCTAGCCTTCGTATTTGTATGGCTGCTTCTTCTAACTTGGAGGAAAGGGTGTAATGAATCGGTCATGAAAGTCCTGTAGGGTCTCTGGGAGGGCGCAAGGAGCAGGGAAGAGCGTCATGACACGGCTTCGGACACCGGAGGGCGCCCTGGCAAAGCTTACCGCCTGCATCCTGTGCCTGAGGAGGGCAGCCCTTCCTGGGACGAACTTCAGAGGAAACTCAGCCTTTCTGAGACTTCACTTATCAGCTCGGGCCACCTGGTCCTTATTCCTATGAAATTCAGAGTTAGGGTGCAGACACGCCAGCACAATCGCAGCCCTCCTGCATCACGTCACTCGCTTTTAAAGCCCACCTCCACGTGCCGGGGCGCCCCTGCCTCCCGGAAACACACCTTGCCCTAATGCTCCAGGTGGCTGTGTCCTGAGCAGCAGACAGGACGAAGTGCAATAATGAGGAGCATTTTATTTAAATCCAGTCTTTGATCTTTCATTACTCACCCACATGTGTGGTCAGCTGTCACGCCGTCTTTCTGCGTGACTGGAGACGGATTCAGGGAAAGTAACTGTTTAATGTTCGTCTGATGTGCCTCTTTTGCTTCGGATGAGGAAATGCTGCACAGAAGGTGGGGTGGCTTGGTGGCTCCGTGCTGGAGGTGGTGAAGACCCCTTGGGAACTGTGTTTGTGACATAATTCTCGAGTCGAGTCTCTGCAGGGCACTCGGGTGCTCCACAGCGCCCGGGAGCCGCCGCAGTGCCTGTTCCAGCCTTTGGTGAGTCCCCGTTGGATGCACAGAGGCTGGTAGTTAGTTAGGCTGCGGGTCGGGAGGAAGGAATTCATCGGGGCCTTGAGAAAAGGTGCAGCTGGGCACGCAGCCCCGGCCCCGCCACCGAAGGTGAGGTCTTCACACCTGGCTGCCACTTTACCTGGGGCCACCAGGAGAGCTGTTGCTTTGGGACCGTTGCTCCCAGGGCAGGACACCCAGGAGGCAAAGACATACACAGTGTTCACGAAGGGGGTGGGACTGTCCAAGTTCCTTCCAGTGGCAAGAGCCAGCCTAAGAGCATGGGGACTCCCTTGGGCATCCAGTGTCATGCCTGAGACGTCCACAGGCCATTGCGATTTTAAAGAACTTTTTTAGGCCAGCTAAGCAGGAAGTTCTAATTATAGGTAGATACCCGTTTTCCCTTCTTTCCCCTATAATGTACCCTGTGGCCTTCTGGGAGATGGACTTGTGCTGGGTCTAACTGGCTCGTGCTCAGTTGTGGGCCAGCCTGCGCGGGTCTGCACCCTGCCGCTCTGGGAGCCCAGGTGTCTGTTGTTGTTACCGTGAACCTGGGGGCACAGGCTGGTCTGGGGTGTTGGTGCCTGAGGCTCCCCCGGTGCCTGCGGCTCCCCGGCCCCCACTTGGCTCCGACTCGATCACTCACTATGTGGACTTATGTGTTAGAAGCATGGGAATTGGCAGCACCCTGAAAAGGCCATAAAAACTTGGTAAGAAGACAAATAAGAATGATGGATGTATTTTCATGATTGCTATTATTCTAATTTATCACAAACTCTGGTGTTAAAGATTACCAGTTAATGTTTTTTCCCTTCAATTATTCTGCCATTGTCCTTCCTTCATTAACTGAGATGGGCCTGCTGGTCTTTCTCAGCAGTGACATGACTTACTTTAAACGTTGGTTTGGTTTGGAGTCTCTTTTAAAGAATAAATACCTTTCTTATTTTTGGAATATTGTGACCTCACTATAGCTCTAATAATCTAGTCTCAGAAAGTAAAACCTTAGCTCAAATTGAGTGATGTGTACCCAGAGTTTTTCTTCTTCCTGCACTTGGGAGGTAGGCTGCTGGGGTGGGTAGGGCTGGGCAGTCCTCTCCAGGGCCTTGGAAATGACCTGACCCGCAGACGCAGCCGGCCCAGGGCCTGGCCTTCTTGCCTGCATGCTGGGCGGCGCCTGCACGTCAAGGTTCCCTTCAGGGTAGGAAGGCTTAGAGCCCTTTGCAGGGAGTTGCCGATTGTCATTGTTCTTCTCTGAGGCATTTTTTTTAAATTAACTCTTTTAAAAAGATTTTTTCAATGACAGTTTACATTCGAGATTGTGTTGTATTAGTTTCCAGTGTCCAGCGTGGTGGTTGGACGGTCACGCACTGTGCAGAATAGTTTCCGCCGCCCTGATCCTGCCAGTGCCCCGGCGCCCTACGCAGTTATCACCATGTTCTTGACCGTGTCCCTGTGCCTCGCTTCGCATCCCCGTGACTCTTTTGTGACCAGCAACCTGCCCTTCTCGATCCCTTCACCTGTCCCCCAGTCCCCCAAACCCCACCCCTCGGACACCCACCGGTCTGGTCTCTGTGTCTGCGAGTCTGTTTGTCCTCAGAGCTTTGGTGGGTGCTGAGGCAGCACTTGGTAGGGGTAAGAGAATAGAAAGTTCTGGACTTTTCTAGACAGAAGAGGCCCAGTCTGGCTGAGGAGGCCGTGGTGGGGACAGCCACCCTTGTTCTAGCTCACGCACTTCCTCCGTGGGGGCGCCGACACCGAGCACACCCACTGCCCACTGCTGTGAGGCGCTTCTCTGTGTCCAGACCAGGGCAGAGGAGGGAGCAAGGAGGAGGCTGGAAGAGGGAATGAAGTGTGTGCGTGCGTGTGTGCGAAGCTATGTGTGTAGTGTGCACGTGTACTGTGTATACGTGTATGTGTGTATGTGTACACGTGTGTCATGTGCTTGCCGTATATGTGTGTGGCATGTCTGTGGGCATCTGTGCACCGAGTGGGTACATGCATGGTATAGTGTGTATGTATGCAAGGCATGTGCATATGTGTGGTGAGTATGAGGTATGTGGAAGGTGTGTATCAGACGTGGGTGCTTTTTGTGGCGCAATATGTGCAGCATGCACGCAGGCGACATGCATGTGTGCGATGTACATGCATAATACACATATGCACACCACATGGTGTACATGTGTGTGCACTATGCACATGTGTGGGCCGTGCATCATGTGGTGTGTGCTGTGCATGTGTGTGGCGTGCGCATGTGTTGTCTGTGCAAACACGTGGTATGTGTGGTGTGTGCATGTGCTTGCGTGGTATGTGTTGTGTGTGTTTGGTGTGTGTGGTGTGTGGGGTCAGAGTCAGCGACTTTGAATGGCTTCCAGGGCTGCGCCCTGGCGCTCTGGCCAAACCCTGTGCACGGCGTCTGCCAGCTGCTCTTGCCGCCTCCCTCTCCTTTGCCGCCTGTTGTCTCCCAAAAGGGGAGCTGCTGATCCATTGTGATGGGCTCACCACCGAAGAGAAACCTGGGCTTCCCCAGGCTCTGAGGTGGGGGCACCGAGGCCCGCGTCTGTGCGGCAGCAGGGCGGCTCTGTGGGTGTGCCGCAGCCCTCTTGACCGACGACACGCCGATGGGTATGACATGCGCAGACGCTGTCGTCGGGGCAGATCCGTCTCAGTGTCTCCGAAATGAGGATTTTGCTCTGGCACGTGATCACCCCCTCTATTCAGTTATGCAGGCATTTGACTCCTGTTAACACTGGCTCTCTTTCATTCTTCAAAAAAACTCTCCCTCTTAGTAATGACAAAAAACGTGTGTGCCGTGCTGGTTCTGGGCGTAAGGTCACTTCTCTCCGTTTGTCTGGAAACTCTTTCTTATTACTCCCAGCTCCCGTTACGGATCTGAGTGGTTGAAAACCTCTCAGAAGTCCGACTCTGGTCTGCTGGTCCCCGCCCGTCTGCCCCGATGTCCCCACTCTCTGGGCCCCTGACAGACCCCCCCGTCTCACGCTTTGGCCGAAGAGAGAATAGCAGATTCTGCCTCGTGAAAGCGTCTGCACACTCGTTCGGAAAACGCCTTCCTGGGACTGCGGTGGTGGCTCTTCCCTAGACTTCTGTTTATTTTCCATTCCTTTGCCCACGACTGTTTGAAATTCTGCTGGTGTTTGCACACTGCTCGCCTTTGTGTTCCTCTTTCCATCTGTTCTTGAAAAAAACCCCGGCTGAGTTTTATTTTAAACCAATCCAGATGACGGGAGCACAGTCTCGAGAATGCTTTGGAAAACCGGCAGAAGAAAATTCTCGTTCACTCAGCGCTCTTCCCATACTCCAGCTATTGTCGGGGTTACTGCATTTTCCGAGATAGCTGCGGATTTCTGAGGCCGGTTCCTCGGACCCCGGATAAGCAATTAGTTACGAAATTGGTTTTGACATAGGCTCTTGGTTTTAATATTTCCTCTTGCATTTTAAAAGAAACCCCCGTTGAGTGTAATTTCCCAGGACTGCATGGAAAGATGTCCCCTGGGGCGTTCCCCTCGTGAGTCCAGTTCATTTCACAGAGACGGCTGTGGAAGGAGGTGGTGAGGGACAGTGACAGCCCTCCTGCGTGGCTGTGGAAGGGACATCACCCCCAGGGCCCAGGCACATAGGCGCCCTTGCAAAGTTTTCCGCTCACTTACTGGTGGAGGGAAAATAGTATGTGTTGCAGTATGTCTCCTGTGTACAGGTGCAGATGTTCCAGCCAGGATGCTGGTATTCTGGTCCTGTCTGTGGTCTCAGTGGCCAGGTTGCTTTGACCTTGGTGCTTGAGCGTTCTGAGTTTCCAGGCCCTCAGCTGGCTGGTATGCAGGGGGTGTGAGGTTAGAGTCATGTGACTTTAGGGGTTCTCTGTGCGGCGTGTGAGCAGCTGGCCCCTGTCAGTGGTGGGGCATAGATGTCCCGATCCGCTTTTCCCTCCTGTAACTTTGCTCGGCTGCACTTCCCTTTAAACAAAAGCACAGCGAGGCCGTCGGAATGAATGACTCATCTGTATGGATCGGCTTATTTCCACTGAACAGACGAAAATCAAAAGTGATTTAATAGCTAACTCCAAAGATGTAAAAAGAGTGTGGGAAATGGAGACTGAGCAATGAGCATCTTATTCAGATGCACTGAGGGGAGATGAGAATAGAATGAACCGAAACTGCAGTCCAAGGGGATTAGATGTTGGAAAGGGAACGTCCCAACACCTTGGGAGGCTGTTGTTGAGACGTCCAATTTGGGGAAAGGGCTCGCTCTTCAGCCCGTAACTGGGTACTGAGTGAGCGCTTACCGCAGGACCGGTGCTGGCCTCGGCGTGTTGGACCCACATGGGTACGCGCCGCAACTGCACGCATGGCTGGCTCCCAAGTCTGGTGGGGAAGACGGGTGTGAATTGGAGACTCAAACCCGATTATAAACTGTCACAGGTGACATGAAGGAAAACAGAGAGTGTAAATGGGCATCTGACCCATCCAGGGCTGGGGCCGGGGAAGGTGTCCCCGAGGAAGTGAGGGTGAGCGGAGATCAGAGGGCGAGTGAGAGTGACAGGTGAAGGGAGAGGCTGAGCAGCCTGTGTGAGGACCCCAGGGCCAGTGGGCATTGGTGGCTTCGCCGGGCAGTGGGCAGATTGGGGGGGCCAGGGCAGCTGGAGCCCTGAGACAGAGAGAGGAGAGTGGGGAGCCTCGGGTTCAAAGCATAGCTGGGACCAAACCAGGAAGGTCCCTGGAGCAAGGCAAGGACCTTGATCTTTCTGTAAAGAGCAGCAGAGAGCCGTCAGTGGGGTTTGATGTTCACAGTGTTCAACCCAAGTGCAGCGTGCTGTCTTACAACGCCGTTCCGGCTGTTTTTGCAAAGTAGCAGATGGGAGGTTTCTAAACCACAGACGTCTGTTTTTCTCTGTTCTTGAGACCGGAAGTCTGAGATGAGGGTGCCAGCATGGTCGAGTGGTGGGGAGGCCCCTCCCGGTCGCAGGTGGCCGGCTCTGCATTGTGTCCTCACCTGGCAGAGGGCAGAGGGCAGAGGGCAGAGGGCAGCCAGGGCTCACTCTACCCTTAAAAAAGGGCTGATTCCATTCACAAGAGCCTCTTCCCAGGCATGTGCCCTGACCGGGAATCGAACCAGCAACCTTTGGGTGTATGGGATGACACTCCAATCAACTGAGCTACTTGGCCAGGGCAGAAAAAAAGATTTTGTATCCAGATGTGAATGTGGAATGGCCTAAAATATATGGATAGCACATAGACAGCATGGGGCAAAAGTGGGCTTAGGGTTGTGTGTATGCAAAGCACAGAGTTTATTCTTATATGGTTATTTATTAATATCGTGTTATTTCCCATATGATCAACTCTAATCCTACTTCTGCCCCACCCTGTATGTGCCTGATGACGGGCCACAGCGATGCTCACCACACACAGGACACAGGGTTGTGCGTGTCAGACCTGCACCAGGCTGTTCGTACCAGGCGAGTAGGAGGAGTGGAAGGAAGAGGAAGAGGTGGAGACAGGGACAAAGACAGAGAGAAAACACCGAGCAAGCAGGAGACCCAAGGGAACTGAGCATTCCCAACGCAGGGCAGCGGGTGCTTGGAGACAGGCGCCGGCAGAGGCTGTGGGCAGAGAGAGATGCAAACGAATGGTAACAAATCTGATTTTTGCAAGTAAGGACAGGAACCAACAACAAATGCTCCCCAGAGGAAATGGTGCCAACCCCGGCGCTTGAGTAACCAGTTTGTTCGTTCTTTCAACAATATTCATTAGCCGTCTGCTAATATGCAGCAGACACTGTTCTGGGCAGAGGAGAGAGAACCATGGACAACAAGGATGTCCCCGTTCCACCCTTGCCTTGGAGCTGTGTCCTGGAAGGGAGTGGCAGGCAGGTGAGAAGGGTCGTCCTGCAGCAGGGCCAGCACAGGCCACCACACAGAGCCTCGTAGAGGAGCTGATGTAGATGGACATGGGGTGGGTTTGAGGGGAGGTGTGCAAGGGCCGAGGGCCAGGTCCAGAATGAGTCTGTGTGGCCCAGGGGTGTCCAACGCACAGCCGGTGGGCTGCATGCAGCCCAGGAGGGCTGTGAATGTGGCCCCACACAAAATCGTAAATTGACTTAGAACATCCTGAGCATTTTTTGTGATGACATGTTGCAATGTATTTAATGCGTGACCCAAGACAACTCTTCTTCTACGGTGGCCCAGAGGTGTCAAAATGTTGGACACCAATGGTGTCCAACAAGCCAAGGAACTTGAACTTTGTCCTGAAGGCTTGAAGAGCCAGTGCTGTACTTTCAGTGAGAGTCGCATCACCGCACCCGGGCACTTAGCTCTGTGCAGGCCAGATGGGGGCCAGGAGCCCACTCAGGACCCAAGCCAGAGGCCTGATGGGAACTGAGGGGTCCAGCCTAAGGAGGGGAAAGGTGAACGGATGCACACAATGGACCCTGAGAAAGAGAATCAATAAGCTCGGAGAATGGATTCCACGGGAGGGTGGGGAGGATGCGGATCTGGGGTGACTCCCACTCTCTAGCTTTCCCCTTGGTGGTGGTGCCATCGACTCAGAGGAAAGGGTCAGGTCTTGGGGAAATGCGACAAGTCCATTTAGGCCGCCTTTCTTGTGATCCCCAGAATTCTGCAGGGCACGCAGAATCCCGAGAGCACATGGAAGTAAGAGCGTCTTCTCGTTACGAAGGAGGAATGAACCCAAACCAGAGGGAGGGTGTTGGGTGCTTGTTGTGGAAGCTCATTTCCAAAGTGTACGAATGAACAGCGTCGAATGCCTGCAGTGCCCAGGGCGCTCACGCTGCTGTCTCCACCCCAAGGAGAGGGAACCGAGGCTCCCGGGGTTAAAAACCAATGAGCTTGAACCTGGGGTCTGTGCCTCCCGGTCTGTGCCAAGGCTGCCTGAACACCAGGCCTGGAGTGGCCGGTGACACCGCTCCCATCCCTCTGTGGTCATACAGCTCCAGGATGCCAATGGCAGGGGGATCAGCCAAATGAGTGACAGCCCCTGCTGGCCTCGCCAGTAGGACTCTGAAGTGCACTGTTCAGAAAGGTGGCAGGGGAAGGGCAGGCAGCTCTGGACCAACATCCGAGTTTCGACGGGGGAGAACCATTTCCATGGAGTGGGGAGGCTGCGGTCCCCACCCACTACCTGGCCATTCAGCAGGTGAGCTGATGCCTGAGACCATAGCTTCTCCAGGATTGGTGCCGGCTCTGTGTGTGTACCCTCCAAGGGGGAGGGAACTGCCCTTCTCGGGCCTTCCGGGTCTGACGTGAGCGCTGTCGGGGTTTGATAACACTGTGACATGCTGGTGCAACAGATGCGGTAACAGAAACACGGGTGCAGTTCTTGGATGCACCTTTGCGCAGTCCTGCTTTACACAAGGAGTTGGGGTGGGGGAGCAGGTAAGTTACAACAGAAGTGTGTG
This sequence comes from Tonatia bakeri, assembly GCA_004024845.1. Lineage (NCBI taxonomy): Eukaryota > Metazoa > Chordata > Mammalia > Chiroptera > Phyllostomidae > Tonatia > Tonatia bakeri. The sequence goes on along the minus strand of PVIA01004757.1, from coordinate 36,651 downwards.
ACTTGAGAAGGATGTGAAGGGGGCCCCTCTCACCTCCACCCTCTGTGCCCGAGTCCCCGCCCTCTGGGGTCCGCCTGGCCCCCCAGCCGGGCTTCAGAAGTGGTTACGAATAGTTTGCCGTGCTCACCTTCAAGACACAGACGGAATCACAGGCTTTTCGGGCCTGTCCTAGTTAACAGCCCAACAGTTTGACGCCAGCTGGCTGGAGCAGGCATTTTTCATAAAACTTACCTCCGAGTTCGAATAAAAATGCTGCCTCAGAGGTTTCTGTACTGAGACAGGAAAAACCGACAGGTGGGATCTTTCATGCAAAGTGTCTGCTGGGGCCGAAGGAAAGATCTGGGGCGGCAGGTGCCCCGGGGAAGGATTAGTTGTCTTTTTTCTCTGCCCCTCTCGTCTCGCCCGCTGTTGTTTTGACAGGACCACAGAAGTTCTAAAAGCTGAATTACAGTTTGTATTTTTAGCACTTTGGAACTATCGAGGGAGCAGGCTCCTGCCGTGCTCCTGGGTTATTTATCGTCTGCCTGAACATGGGAGGCTGGGTTTTCGGGCATGGCTTCGCCTGTCTGAACCCAGCCAGCGGGGAAGCAAGGCCTCAGCTGACGGATCCCAGGCTCCCCACTTTGAGAAACTTGAAACGGTGTCTCTCTTGCTCCTGCGTGGGGACGGCCGGGGATTACGCATGAGGTCCGTTTCATCGTATTCTGGATCTTTCTTGAATGAGAAAGTCTGTGTGTTGGTCCCATGGATATGCATTTTATCAATGAATGAGGTCTGAGGAATGTTCTCTCTAATCATGTCTACAGTGGGAAGGGGGAGGAGCAAGCAAGGGGAAGAACTGTGGGGAGTCTGAGCTAAAAGCAAGAAACTGAGAGCAAAATGTCAAATTCTTGCGTGGCTGCCATTGTCCCTGATGCTGAAGACTGGTAACCTCGCAGTGATTTTGCTCATGAAGCAATACTGGCTACGTTCCCTCTTCCTGGTTTGTTTGTGACATGTTTCCAAAAGCCCTGGGCAGTTTCTGCAGGTGAAAAGTTCCCTGTGAGGGTGGCGATGGAGGAAAGGATGTTCAGGAAGGAAAGGCATGTCCGAGTTTTTAAGAGAAGGACACGATGGTGGGGACAACCAAAGTGACATTTCCTCCTCCTCCGTTTTCCTGGCGCTGAATACGGCAGCTGAGCCAGCCCCGTTGGCCCCTGCATTTCCAGGGACGTGCCTTGGGGAGTACAGATTACACGGATTCCTCAAGGGTTTTGGCAATTTGGTCCCTTTTGCTAAGATTTTCAGAATGATTTGAAGTACTCAGCGCTGGGTCAAGATGTTGGACGTGATTTGGAAACAAGCAAAATAGAACAGGCTGGAATGCCTTCCAGTATAATTTTATTGTATTATTATTTTTTAATCCTCACCCCAGGATATATTTTTAAAAATTGATTTTAGAGAGAGAGGAGAGGGAGAGAGAGAGAAACATTGATTCGTTGCCTTCCATATGCACCCAGACCGGTGATTGAACCCTTGACCTTTTGATGTAGAAATGGCACTTCAACCAACAGAACCCCCGGCCAGGGCTAACATAATTTTGTTTTAAATGCAAGTCACTATTCTACTTTCCCCAGTATCAGACAGCTGGTTGCTGCCTGCAGCAACCCTTCAAGACAGATGGGCCAGCCATTTCTGCGAAGTGTTGGCGTTTTCCCCATCTCTCTCAGCGTTTCGTCTTCGGCACGTGCCAGCCTTGTGGCCCCGGCAGCACGCGGTTGTCTGTGGCGACTTTTCCTTCCCGTTGGGTGAGGGAAGGATGGCCAGACGGTGCTGGCCCGGGCTGCTGCGTTCGTCGGCAGATGGGCTCGCTCCGTTCCGTAAACCCGCTTTTGTAGAACAGCTGGGTGCTGGTACGTCCTGTGGATGGGTGTGTGGTCCTCTGTGCTTTTCTCTCAGACCTGTGTAAGTGATGCCATTAGATCTGTGGGGCCAGGTAGTGACTACTCCAGTTTTTCTGTGTTCTGCCACAAATACCTGTTTCTGTTACTTAAAACATGGGTTAATTATTTGTAAGTAATTACTCTAGAAATGAATGTACCTGAATTAGCTTAGTATTTAAATTAATTATGGTATCAAATCAGTGTGAGGGAATGGGGAAAATACAGCAGGCTTGGTGATGAGCTGTCCCATTCTAACTTGATGGCCCTTTGCACGTGCGGGTGAGCCATTCCTGGCTTGCCTGTCGTAGTATTTGTCTTACGAGAAAGTGAGCCGTGTGACAGAATACTGCACACTTGTGAAAGGGGATGGACCAGTCACACGTGTGAATGTGGGCGAATCTCGTGTACACAACTCAGGGAGGAAAGCAAGTCCCAGGAGAACTCATATAGTACCGAGTACTTAGTTTAAAAAGACAAAACGACATTTGATGTGTTTTAAGGATGCGTCCCTACACAGGAAAAGCACAGATCCCACAGGAAATGATGGACACCCACAGAGTGTCACCCAGGGGCTGGCAGTGGAACGAGATACGAACCCAGGGGCTTCAGCGGTGTCGGTAAAATTGCGTCTTGTAAACTGGACGATAGCTCCACGGCGTGTATGGTACAGTCGTCAGCCCTTGTTCCTTCTCAGTATCGTGTAACACACTTCCAGGACAGGAAGAAGGCTGTGGTAGCGGACGAGGGGGTCGGAGTGGACAGGGGTGAGCTGCGGAGTCGAGAAGAGCAGTTGCGAAGTATCTAGAAGGTGATCGAGCCCGAGGCCTCTGTTGGTCATTTTGTGTCTCCCGGCCTCGGTGCCCTCCTGTGCAAGGAGAGATGACAAGAGCATGGGGGCAGGACGAGCCACTGTGCAGGGAATGGGGGGGGGGAGGAGAGGGTGCCTGCCAGCCTGCCTGAGGCGAAAGCCTGGGCAGATGCCGAGGCATTCGTGAGTACAGAGAAGCCTGTCAAATGGAGGGGGAAAGAGGGAAACTGAAACCAGAGAACAATGTGTTTTGTACCCAGGGCACCCTTTCCAGGTCACCGTTGGTGCGGTGCATTGTCTAAACCCGCTGCTTGTTACAGGGCGCTGGGCAGTGGGCTTGCTGAATGCTCGATGCATTCTCCATTTTGGTGAGAACCTTTTGCTGTCTCTGGAATCTTAAGGAGCACCTCCCTGGCCCACAGCTGAAGGAATGGAGGGCCTTAGAGGGAAGGCTCTCTCTCTCTTGTCCGAGCTCTCAGAGGAAACGTCAGCTCCGACGTTCTATCCAGAGTTCCTCTCCCACACATGTCCCTGCTTCATTCTGTGCTCCCCTCCCCCCACTTTCTTCCACCTTTCTCCCCACCTATCCCCCCAATGTCTTTCTGTGTAGAAGACTTTATGGGAACCAATGCTGATGACTTTGATTCTGAGAAATAGCAAAGCTTGTTTTGCAAATTACTTTCCCAAAAGCTCCTGATTCAGGTTGTGCTCAAAAGACCAAAACTGGTTAGTACTAAAGGGAGCTGTGGTTTGTTCCATATTAATTATTCTAGTTCTTTGGGTTTTTGGAACTGCTGTCATGAGCAATTATTTCTCCTAGACTCCAGAATTTACTTAGGGAGTGTTTTCCTCTTTGATTTGCTAAAAATTTGATTTCCTCTCTCAGGTCTTTCCAGCTGTGCCATAAGTTGTATGGTGACCCTTCTATTGTGCGGAGTTTTAACTCTGCACGTGTGAATGATCTTAGCCTTTGAGGACTGCTCCAGTGAAAGCAAAAAGCATAGTGACTGCTGAAATGTGAGATGGAGATTTCTTTCTCAGTAAAGCCCCTGTGAAATTATGTGCTGAGCATATGCAAAATACAGAATTGTCTGCACAGCATTCATCAAGCACAAATGTACCTCAGGAAGCAAAAAAAAAAAAAAGTCAAAGAGAAAGGGAATATCATTTTTTTATTACTTTTCAAAGAAGATCGCAGCATACTTGAAGTTCCTTAGAAATGATACTATATATGACAGATCTGTCTGGGAAAAGCCCAGCCATTGTTAATATAATGAGAACGGTTTGGGTGACATTGATGTAACCTGGCAGCCAAGGAGAGTGGACTGAAATATGCATGTGTGAACAATGACGACTTCACTGTACTGGTCAGTGGGGGTGGTAGATGCTGTTGAGTGAGCACGTGCACTGTGTGGCCGTCACATTCAAAATGACTGGGTAGAGCAATGAATCTGCAAGAAATTTTGTGTTAAGTTTCATTCCTCCATGGAAGCTATTTGGATGACTCAGAAGGCCGCAGCTGTGGGCCACTGGTGATTGGCGGCTTCGTCACGACAACACATCTGCATCAGGTCTCGTGCAGAGTTTTTTGGTGAGCCTTCAAATCACCCAGGTGACTCAGCACCCCTATAGCCCAGGTTTGGCACTCTGTGACTTCTGGCATTTCCCAAAACTAAAATCACCTTTGAAAGGGAAGAGATTTCAGACCGTCGATGAGATTCGGGAAAATATGACGGGGCAGCTGATGGAGACTGGGAGAACTGTGTGAGGTCCCAAGGTGCCTGCTTTCTTGAAGGGGACTGAGGCATCATTGTCCTATGTACACTGTTTCTTGTATCTTGTATCTTCTTCAAGAAATGTCTCTATTTTTCATAGGGCATGGCTGTATACCTTCTGGACAGACCTCGTATTTTCCCACTTCCATGAGGTACCTGGAAGGGTCCAGTTCACAGAGACGGGAAATGGCAGGGTGGGTGCCAGGGGCTGGAGACAGGAAGTGGTGGGGTGGGTGCCAAAGGCTGGAGGCAGGAGGGGGCGGAGTTTGTGTGCAGTGGGCGGAGTCTCTGTTCAAAGTGAGGAAGGAAATGTGTGGAAATGATGGTGGGAGTGGTCAGACAACACTGGGAATGCCTTTAATGCTACTGAACCGTACACTAAAAGTAGATAAAATGGTAAATCCTATGTTATGTATATTTTACCATAATAAAAAAGGTTAAAACTGACACTCTACCCTTATAATTTCAGACAAATCTCCTGTTTACTGGTAATCCCAGCTGAGAATGTTCTCTCTCCACACTTAATGCATTTTTTATTCTTTTTGTTTGGGTGCTGTTCAGCGTTTTAAATTTTTTTAAAGAGCAGTGCGAAGCCAGCCTGTCCCTCTGGAAATGGCAGTGGGAGTAGTGCCCCTGTCCTTTCTCATCACCTGTTCGGCAGCTGCCCGAAGCCTCAAGGACGGAGAAGGGGCCGTGCTCACAGGTGCTTCCTTGTCCACTGGCTGGGCGGGGACCTGCCTTCCGTCGTGTTAATGTCGAATGCACTAACAGAAAATGAGGGTAGAGTTAGGGTGACGGATCAGCAGAGGCTGCATTGGAGAAGTAGTTATTCACAGGTCCCAGGAGCAGGGGCAGGCCCAACCAGGAGTTGGAGGGGGCAAGAAACCTGGGCACGAGCCTCATCGTGGTTTCTGTGGAAGGAACAAGAGAGGCAGGGCAGGCAGGCTTGGTCTGAGGAAGTTCAGGGCTCTGGGACATAGGGACTGTCACTAGGGTCTGGTATGTGGCCCAGGGATGACTAGGGCCAGGCAGGGCAGAGTGCTGAGTATGAGTTTGAGAAGGGAGGGGCTTGGAGGGCGGATTTCATTGGCTGCTCAGGATGGGGGATGGACCTCCAGCCATGGCCTCAAACTGGGTCAGGAGAAAGGTTTAAAAAAGTCTATTCCATCCCCCAGGCCATGTCTTCCCTGCCGAAGGTTGTCATTTCTGGGTGCTAGAGCCCCCGCATCCTCATGCATGGGGGTGCTCCCCTCCCCCTGCACAGTGCAGGCGCTGCCGCAGCTGCGGAGGTTCACACTGTTCTTCCCAGCGTTTCCTGAGTCAGTTCCTGCAGCAAGATGCTTGACCCAGTTGCCACGCATGTTTCTGCTACAGCTTCCGAATGCGTCCCAAGAGGACGGGCCTGGTAGAAAGAGACCTTCCCTTGCCTCTCCTCAGAGCATTCTCTGGGTTTTGCTGCTTTGCCCAGAGAGAGCTGCTGACGGGTGAGAATACAACACACCTAGGAGAGGCCACGCAGAGGCGGCATATGAATGTCTCAGGTGGAGGAGGCGGAGCTCAGACCCAGGAAGCAGGACTGTGTGTGCTTCACAGATGAGATTTCACGTGTAATCAGTTTCTGCTTCTTCCTCCAAAGTGACCCTCAATGAGGTTGATTCCGTTAAAAGTGTTTTTTCCTGTTAAACACAAAATAAGGAATTGTCAGTCGATCTGCTCCTTTGTAAACATGTCCCTGGGAGGCAGCACAGGTGATGGTCAAGGGCATTGGCTGTGGAGCCAAATCACTGGCCCTCCTCACCTGTGGACAGTGTCCCCGAGTAAGCTGCTCAGCCTCGAAGTGCCTCGGTAGCCTCACCTGTGAAGTAAAGGCGATAGCGTCAAGCTCGTAGGGCTCCTGTGAGAGCATCTGTAGAAGACCAGGACTATAAACATCAGGGAGGACGGTGATGATGGTAATCACCATGTAGTCTGTGCTGGGTATTAAAGCCAGTGGGACTTCGTTTCTGTTCTTGGGGAGTCCTCTGGGGCAGTGGGTATAAATGCAGGTGCTTCCAGGATAGCAGGATGAGTTAGCTCAGATGGACCACAAAGGAGGGGTCATCTCACCTTCTGGGGCCACGGGGGTGGACAAACCACATAGGAAAAATGAGATTTGATTCTCATCTTAATGAATAAACTGAGGAGTATTGAGTGGATAAGGGGAAGAAGACAAGTCCTAGACTAGGGAATGTTCCACGTAAAGGGTTGATACGCCTAATTAAATTAATGTTTAAGGGGGTGGCACACTCAGGCATTAAAAGCACCATATAGGGCAGATTGTGGGAGGGTAACAGCAGGAGGTAAGGTCAGAGTGAAAACCTGAATCCAGGCTTAAAAGACTTTGGGTTGTGTGTGTGTGTGTGTGTGGCTAGTGATGTTCACTAGTCTAGAAAGCTTTAAATGTGAAAGAAAGGACCATCATAGTTGAGCAGGTAATTATTACCATTCTCAACATAAAATAACAGAGGGAATGAAATGACCCTTTAATACAAAGATTGTATTAGTCAGTTATTGCTTTGGTAATGCAGTGTAACAAACATCTCCAAATCTTCCCAGTTGTTTATATTTCTTACTCAAGGTCTTGGGTGTCGTCTGTAGGTCTGCCAAGTATTTGTGTGTTGGGTCAGATCTGCTTCACACAGTCTCTTCGTTCTGAGACGGGGCTACCTGGGGCAGGTTATTCCCATGGTGGAGTGGAGAAGTGGCAGAGGGCATCCTTGCAGGGTTAAAGCATCCGGTGGGATACGGCGTTCATTAGGACGGCTCATGTTCTGTTGGCAAGAACAAGTCTCCTGACCTAAAGCAGAGGCACGGTGAGATGACCCACCCTCTGCCTGCAGTGAGGAGGAAGGAACTTGGGAACAACGCATCCATTCTGCCACTGAAGGAAATCTACAATCTCAAAAACCTCACAGAGACCTGAGGTGCTTCTGTGGCTTCTGTGGGTCCCTTTGTTGAATATCGGGAGAGAGAGATAAGAGAAGAGACAGAGGGCTTCCCTGGGTATTGGGGAAGTCTGTGCTAGCATGCACACACTAGCGTGAGAATTCACGTTCTGAGCGTGGAAGTACGGTGAAGCCACAGAAGGCAGAACCAGGGAGGCTGGGTGGAGAATTGTGCAAATGGCCCGGGACAGAAAAGGGACAATGGTCTTCTAATATGAACTTTAAAATGGTCCCAGAGGGAAGATATTATAGGGCCCAGAGACTTCACTCCATGAACATAAGCATTTTTCACTTATCTTATTACATGAAATGTTGAACTTCTAATAGGAAGTCTTTCAAAAAGGCACAGAAAATCACATAACAGTCGCCCACTCATTGTAGATGTTAATAGTTTTCCACATTTGATTTAAGTCACCTGTTCTTACCTTTTCAGTTTGTGATGGCATCAAGGAGAGATTCCAAACATACTAATGTTCTATACCCCACTCTGTGGGTGGTATGCTTTTTGTCATCCAGAGTTCAAGTTTTAAATTAGATGCCTTTATTTTTTCCTTTGTGATTGGTTTCTGTTTTTTTAAAAAATAAATTCTTCCCTACCTTGATATCACACAAATATTTTCTGTATTTTCTTCTAATTTTTGAAGTTTTGTCCTCCACTCCCACTTGCTACGGAGTTTCAGTGGCACCAATGGTGCCTGTTAACAGCCTACCCCCACCATCATTTTTCGCGCACTTACTTGTGCGGTGTGATCGGAGCTCTCGTTAGATGGGGAACCTTCAGGGAATGGTCATGACATTGGCATTGTGGAAGCAGTGACCTGCCATGATCTGCATTCTTCTTGAATTTGGGGTCCAGGACAGACTTGTGCAGTAGGGACAGAGTGTTTAAATAGTTGATGGGACCAAATGTGGAGACTTCCATTCTTCATTATTTTATATGTCCTAACCCTCCCCTGCTTCCCAGAATAGACCCTATATAAGACTAGATTTATTGGGTTTTTGTGATTCATGCAGAAATAGTGATGTACCAGTGATTTTAGCGTGTCTAGGATAAAGATTTTGTTCCTAGAGAAGAAGTTTCTGAGGCTGTGCAATGAAAATAAAATGATTTTATTTATTACAACAGGAGAAGGCTGTTAGCAGCCAACATTCTATTTGTCCATAGACAGACTTTCCCTGTTCAGGAAAAATGGCATCTCTGGCCCCTGGGAATGAGTCTCATCTCCAGCGCCTGTGGGTGCAGTCGGGTGCCTGAGAAGGCTATGAACAGTGCTCTTAATTGGCCTAATTGCTTCAGTAATGGAAGACCTTTCACTTATGTTCTTCAGAAGCAAGGTTGGGGCGTTCCTTAGAGACATTCGTTTGGTCAGTGACTAGTCCAAGGTCGCCTGGTAATAAGACCAGGGAAAGAATTGTGGCTTTGGGGTTCATTCTGTCTCTAATAAAGCCCCATCCTTTTGTTACTTTCTCAGGAGTGGGATCAAGGGCTTACTCATAAAACTTTGCAAAGAGTCACTCTTCTGCAGAAATGGAAAAATCATTTGTGCCAGACAAGTTTATGTTGTGCATTTTAAAAAGTTCTTGAACGTTTTTGCTGATCTCTTGGGGTGACCGAGAGATGGCGGGCAGGGAGGTTAGACACGGAAACTGGTCGGTTTCTGATGCCTACAGTAATTACTGATGACGCTCAGAACAATTTTAGTCTCATTCATCAAAGGTGCAAGTGCAGAATTTTAAAAATGGATACATTTTCTGAGATCAGGCAACACAGTGTACTGCAGCTCAGTAACAAAGATTTCTTAGAGCAGTGGCCCCAGCCTTTTTGGCACCAGGGACTGGGACTGGTACACGGCCCAGGGGTTGGGGATCCCTGTCTTAGAGGATATTGGTTAGCTACAAAATTTATGACACCCAGAGAGCCAAATAGAGGTGCTTCACTGCCGGAAGTGACATAATCCCGAGAAAGGCCCAGGCTTCCCAGCAGCTGGGCCAGTAGGCAGTGCTGCTGCCCTCTGGAGGTTGAACCTCGCAGAGCTCGGTGGGATAGAGCATACTGTGCCCCAGCAGCTTCAGAAATGCCTGTGCTCAGACCCTGCTTCTGGAACAGTGCGGGTGTGTGTGCAGCTGCCTGCCCAGTCTCACAGGGCTTTGGGGCAGGGGAAGCCACCACAGGCAGAACCGTGATGGCGACAGGACGTGGAAAGTGTAGTTCTTCTTGTTAGCTCTCTGCTGGAGGGCACATCACGTTATGGGGGGCTGGCGGGGTCGTGAGTGAACCAACTGGAGGTGACTGCCACAGACAGTTCCCACATTTTCTTACGTGCAGTGGAGTGTGGTCATTCCTGCTGAGAATGGGTCTCTGCGGACGGCTGGCCGGCCTTTAGCCTGGCCAGACGGAAACTCTGCCTTCCGAATTGGGTTGGCTGGGGTACATGTGAGTAACAAGTAGATGGCGAAGTGCCCTGTACACGGCATTTTTCAAAGTGGAGTGGATTTAATTTGGGAAAAACTCCATTTCACTAAGTCTGCTTGCCCATAACTTTGTTGAAATGCGCTCAGGCGGCAGCATGACCTATTACGGGTGCACGCTGTGCACCCGGTTTGAGCCAGGTTCACAGGTCAGTGCTGCTGCTTCTGAACAACCCGGTCTTGGGCACATTTCTCAACCTCGCCGCTGTTCCTAGATTGCGCCCCTGTGCCGGGGCGGCTTTCAGCCCCCAGAGCTCGTGGCGCTTGGACTGGGACCAGATGTGTGCTGCCTGCGGCCGACACCGACCGGTGGTTCTTCTGACCCAGATGCAGCGATGCATCACCTCTGGGTCCTTCAGTCTCGTTCACCTACACCGCGATTTTCCAAACTCTCCTGTGCACTTAATCAGCCGTGTATTGCTTGAGTGTTGTCCTTAGTTACTCCATGCTTATTCCGCCTCTCAGTCCGAGTGACCGGGGAAGAGGTGGTGTGGCGTGTGGTTGCCTTCCCCTGCATCTCATGAATGGATTCCAGTTCCTGTTTCAGGACTGGAATGAACCGTGATCGACCTTGGTTGGGGCTGCCCTGTGAACTGGAGCCCTGAGTATTATGGGCTGCCAGTCATGCTGACTTTTATTTGCCTCGTCACACATATTGTAGTTATTAGTCACATCACATAGATGATGTCCATCAGGTCTCATCATAATATAATCAGCAGGTTTTGGACATTTTTCAACAAAACAGACCTGAAGTGTTCATACAGGTTTCTACACGTTAGAGAGCAGGGTTCCTCTTTCTCACTTGTATCAATGTAAGTCATAGATGCCACAGGCCAATGGTGGCCCTGGATAGGGTGACAATACCAGCAGGTGACAGGGTGGCTTGACAGTGCAGTGGTCACTTACTCACACAGCAGTTATTGCTGTAGTGCTCAGTGCAGGCCAGGCCCTGTTCTAGGCAGGCGGAGGTGCCGTGCTGATAAGATATGGTCATCACGTTCGTTTCCTGGGGCTGCCCTCACAAACTGCCCCAAAGAGAAGTTTATTCTCTCACGGTTCTGGGGGCTGGACGTCGAAAATCAAGGTCATTGTGAGTCCACGTTTCCCCTGGGGACCCCAGAGAAGCCTTTCCCCGCCTCCGTCTCATTTCTGATGGCTGTGGGCAGCCCTCGGTGTTCCTTGGTTGTAGACCCTCCAGCTAATCTCCGCCTCCACCTTCACTGGTCTTCCTGGTGCAGCGCTGCCTTCGGGTGCCCCCTCCTGTCCTTACAAGGACCCGGGTCACTGGAGGGTTTAGGGCCTCCACTAATCTGGTGCAGCCTCATTGTAACTTAACTAGTTATACATGCAAAGACCTTATCTGCAAATGAGGCCACCTTCACAGATTCTGGAGGTTAGGACATCAGCGCGTCTTTTTTGGAGACACAATTCAACCAATTATAGCTACGGGGTATACGAGATAATAGCCTGATGTGGGGGGAGACAGGCGAACAAACAGACAAACAGTTAGTATGTAATGTGTGAGTGGGATTGAGTACCAAGGAGAATCAGCCTCAGGGTGTAGGAGGGCCGAGCTGAGTGTGTGTGTGTGTGTGTGTGTGTGTGTGTCTGTTTAGGTTGTTCAGGCAGGGACGGCCTTTCTGATAAGGCTACCTCTGAGCAGAAACCTGAGAGAAGGGCTAGGCAAGAGCATGGATTCCGAGTGGCATTTCCAGGCAGAGGAGACAGCAGAGGGCTTGAGGCGGAGCTTGCCGGGTCTCTGAGGAGCCGACAGGTGGCCTGTGTGGGAGACACTCAGTGGGGGGACGGGGGGCAGAGGCAGGTGTGGACGGGGAGGGACCAGGACAGATCCTAGAGGGGTGTGCGGACGACGATGTAAAACCTTCCCGAGGAAGGGGGGACCCACTCTAGAGGTTTCCACAGTGGAGCGACAGGGTGCGACTCGTGGTTTGCAAGGTGGCTCCTCTGCTGTGGTGAACGGACTCTGGACCCGAGAGAGCCGGGCTGGGCACAGAAGGGGCCGCCTGCACAGTCACCGTCCTGGTTCGGGCAGTGGAGCCGGGGCTCTGGCCCTGCAGGGAGCCGAGTGCCAGGCTAACGGACCCGGACGCCCGACGCCCTCTCCTCCCCGGTCACTGATTCTGCCCTGACTCTTCATAGCAGCGGCTCCGAGGGCAGGGTAGGGATTCACAGTCCCATGTCGCTGCTGGCCAGACTTTCGTTGATGTTGTGTTTTCCTCCAAAAGTTACTGGAGCTCTTCTTCCTCTTCCTTCTCCTGGCCCTGCCCTTCCTTTCCCGAGCAGTTTAGTTCTGCGGACATGAGATGAGGTGGAACGGGGGGCTTCCGCGGCAGGGAGGCTGTGGTCTCCCTGCCAGGTGGTCTGATGGTCACTGCGGAAGACGGAGTCACAAGTGAGGAGAGGACTGGAAGGAGCCTTGTGGTGATGCGGTGAAAGCAAGGTCTCATTTCACTGTGGCCATGGACGCAGAAGCCCCGAGGAGATATGTGTACACGTGCACTTCCACGCCACATGGCCCCGCTCTGCTGCTTGCGAGCCCGGGGGGCTGAGAGCCAGGACTGCAGCCAGAACCCTGTTCCTGGCTTCTAAACACCACCTGGCCCGGAGGGGGGAAGTGTTCAAGAATGGCGGGACATCTCAGAAGGATCTGGAATGCAGCCCGCAGGGGCTCCCACTGGGCTCGATTTGGGCATCAAAATAAATGAAGGTGATGTCAGGGGATTTCCCCCCAAGAAGGAAGCAGAAAGGAGTGAGTCCGTATATGCCCGAATAAATAAATGGGGCACGTTTCTTGAGCTAAGAGAAATGGGGTATGTGCAGCGGTTATGACGTCCCTGCGTGCTAACAAAATGCACGGATGAGAAGAGCCCCTCTGAGTGCAGAATCTGGCAGGCGCAGCTCACTCACAGGGTCAGCGTGACCGTCAGTGAGGCCCAGGTGGAACTCCCGTGTCACCGGGCAGGAAGCGGTGAGAGGGAGACGGCGTCAGATCTGTGATGTGCTGCCAGCCTGCCGAAAACGCAGACCCGGATCCCACCACGCGGAACCACCAGGCGAACTCGGCTGGAGGGACATTCTACAGGGTCACTAGCCCGTTGTCTTCGGGAGTGCCACACTCTGAAGGTCAAGGGAAGACGAGAACCGTCCCATCCGGAAGGAAACTGCAGAGACGTGAGGACTCTCTGCAGCCTGTGTGTCCCAGGGGCCAGGAATCCTTTCGCCGTAAATGACATTATTGGGACTTCTGGAAAATCTCTGAGAAGCCCGAGAATTAGATGGCAGTAATCGATCAGTGCTAATTTCAGGATTTCAGTGGTCGTCTTGTGGCTCTGCAGCTCTTGACTGTGGGAGACTTCCACCAGAGCCTTTGGGAGTGAAGGGGCCTCGGGCCAACAGCTCTCACGGGGCTGAGGGGAGGAAACAGTGTGCCTTGTGCTGTATGGCTACCACTCTTCTGAAACTTGTGGCGGTTGTAAATGAATTCTTTGGGAGCGCACATCTTGACCCGTGAAGCAGTGAAGGAGACGGTGCCTGACCATTCGGCCTGGTTTTAGCCTTAGTGCCGTGGCCGCCACTGCATTCTCTCTCTAGTGTGTGAGTGCTGAAACCTCAGTGTGCAGGGTCCTGTGCTTTCCACAGGTGGGATGTGGCCAGTTCAAGATGAACACAGGTCCCCACAGGGGACAGAGCAGCCATTGGTGGAAACAGGACAAACAGGACCAGGCAGACAGGACTCTGGCCCCCCTGAGGGCCCGAGTGGAGGAGCCCTGGGGTGGAGCGGGGCCTCCTGACATTGGAACAGATTGAGGGGCGTCTCGGGGCTGTTGGGGTCGGACGGCGCCTTCACCCTGCTTTTCCACCGGCATTTTGGCAGGCAGCGCGGTCATGTTTATTCACGGAATGTGCCTCCCTGAAGGCACAACTCGAGCCGCATGTGCACTGGGAATGAAGAAGGGAAGTACAAGTGGAGAACAACGAGGGCCTCTGTTTGATCTCCTCCCCGCCGGTCCCGTGAGTGAGCGGCTGCATTCATGTCTGGATGGAGTCTTGAAGCCGAAGAGCCTCGTCTCTTACTTCTGGGCTTCGTCCGGCTGCGTCCGCCAGCCCGGGCGGTGTCCGTGGTCCCATCTCTGCCAGCATCCTGTGCCTTTGGCTGGTGGGGCACAGGCTTTTTCTCCTGTTGAGGCTGCCATTTTTGTTTGTTTGTTTGTTTTTGAATCCTCACCTGAGGATATGTTTGTTGATTTGAGAGAGAGGGGAAGGGGGAGAGAGAGAGAGAGAAACATTGATGTGAGAGAGAGACGTCCATTTATTGCCTCCTGTATGTGCTCCGAAACCCAGGATTGGACTTGCAACCTGGGCATGTGCCCTGACGGGGAATTGAACCTGCAACCTTTTGGTGCACGGGACAATGCACCACCCAACTGAGCCACTCAGCCAGGATGAATGCTGGCTGTGTTTTGAGTTACGTCTTCTCTTCATCATTTTCCTTTTTCTCCCTCATCCAGGCCACGAGCTATATTTGTGTTAGCAACGTTCCTATCCATTTTGGCCCTTTCCCATTTCACTGTGTTTTCGTCTGTTAGGCTGGGACCCTGAAGAGCTTGTAGTGAACTCAGAGAACAGACTCTGAGTTGAGCAGTGGCCTGTGAACAAAGGTCACAACTCTGACCTCCTTCAGTGGCTGCTCAGACAAACTCCTAGTGCAGCCTGTGTTCCGGGTGCTTGGAGCCTGTTGGTGGTTGAATTCCAGCTCAGCGAGACCCTCCTCTCACAGAGCTTCTGTGCATGCACACCTGTGTCCCATGTGTATTTATTTGTGAGTAACTGGGCCAGTATGAGTGTTGTTTTGGAATTTAACACTGGTAAGATGAAGGATGGTGTTAGAGTTCGTATTTCACCAGCAATGATCCCTTACTACCCTCAGTTAGGAGAAATTTTTCTCTGTTGCTCTGAAGGTTTCTTGAAGTGCTTGATGGTTTTCAGGAGGGCTGTGAGACGCAGGCCCGCAGGACGGAAGAGACACCTGGGGAAGGAAAGCAAGGGGCGAGGCATGGGGGAAACGGGTGCAAAGTCCACGGGCAGCCGGTGCACTGGTGCCCCACCAGGAGCTCCAGCAGCAGCTGCCCCTTGTGACCCCATTTTGATTCTAGATTTCCTTCCTGATTCATGTTTTCTACATTCCAGCCTCTATGCTGGGTTTTTCCTTATATAACGTTCCCTAAATCCTCTCAACTTCAAAGATTTGGTGGTTTTCCACCCCTAAGTGCTTCACTTGGCCAACCTGTTTTCCTGTAGATTGACCCGTTGGGTTGCACCTAAAATCCTTGTGGATGGGTGGGTCTGGATTTTTAGAAAGCCTCACTGGAGGATTTGCTTATTGATTTTAGAGAGGAAGAAGGAGGGAGAGGGAGACACATCGACGTGAGAGAGAAACATTGATCCGTTCCCTTCCGCACACGCCCTGACTGGGGATTGAACCTGTAGCCTAGGCATGTGCCCTGCCCGGGGATCGAACCCGCAACCTTTTGGTGAATGGGATGGTGCTTCCAACAACTGAGCCACCCAGCCAGGGTGAATTTTGATCGTTTTTAAGAAGCAGGAAATACCATTGTTTTCTTCCCACTGATTGATTTTCTCCACGGATCACCAGTATGATTGACACGCAGCTCAGTGGCACTAATCTTGTTTTGTTGCCATTCTTAAGACAGCTTTGGCAATAAGCTGCTTTGTCTTCGATCGTCATTCAGCACTCACGAAACACCAGCCATTCGTGTGACCGTCGACAACAGCAAAAAATGGGAAGGCTTTGCTGTGTTTGCTTTCAAGCTCTTGGTGGATTTCCTGTTCTCCCTAGGAGTGAAAGGTTTCGCAAGTGGTTGAAGGTCACATGGGGACAGCTAAGCTTCTCCCTGGCTCACAGGATCTCCAGCTGGGCGGTTTTGTCACAGTGGCTTGTAAGTGCATGTCTTTCTAGCTACCACATGGGACTTGGCTACGGGAATTTGGGTTAAATGCATCCTTACCTAATCTCCTAATTTTATTTTTGTGGCAGAAGTGCCTCGCCGAGCTCATTGCTGCAGGGACTTTCACAGAAAGACTGTCTCTGATAAGCTCTGAATCTTCTGTGGAACGAGGCAAAATGAGGGCTGGGAAGGGCGTGCGTTTGCGGTGACGAGTCATAGCAACGCAGCCTGTCTCACACACAGAATTTTGTGTTTAACGAGATTGTGCAAGATGAGAAAACATCACTTTTAGGTGCATCTTCATACAAACAAGGGTCAATTTTCCTGCAGGAATGTATCATTCGCTGTCAACAGCTGGAGTCGAATTCCTCGCCATCCCTCCAGGGGAGGGTTCCTCGGCCTGGGCGCAGCGGGCACTTTGGATCGGATCGTTTTTGTTGTCGAGGCCGTCCTGTGCGTTGCAGGACATTCAGCGGCACCCGGCCTGCACCCGTTCGATGCCAGTAGCACCCTTCCGGGTCTGGGCAGTCACAGTTGTCTCCAGGCCCTAGGTCCTGCCCAGTGCCCACAGGGGTAGGGCTGCCAGAGTGGGCAGACAAAACACAGGGCACCCCGTTAAATTTGAATTTTAGGTAAACTGTAAATAACTGTATTGTGGTTCATAACAGGAAATTTACTGTTTTAACCATTTGAAAGTGTATGGTTCAGTGGCGGTGAATACATTCTCGTGTGTCATCATCACCACCGTTCATCCACAGAACTCTTTCATCCTCCTAGACTGCAACTCTGGACCACCAAACACTAACTCCCTGGCCCGCAGTCCTCCGGCCTCGCCCCCAGTCCTCCGGCCCCGCCCCGGCAGCCCCCACTCTTCTTTCAGTCTCGGTGAATTTGACCAGGTGTTTCATGGAAGTGGCATCACATGGTATTTGCCCTTGGGTGATGGCTTATTTCACTAAGCACAATGTCCTTCGGGCTCACTCGTGTTGTAGCCTGTCTCAGAGTTTCCCCTCTTTTTGAAGGCTTAATCATATTCCGTTGTTAGATAGACTATAGTTTCTTTGTCCATTCGTCTGCTGATGGACATTTGGGCTGTTTCCAACCTTTGGCGATTGTGACTAGGGCTACACGCTCGGCGGGCGTCCCTGGGGTTGTCACTCACGACATGCGTGTAAAACCCAGGGTG
This sequence comes from Tonatia bakeri, assembly GCA_004024845.1. Lineage (NCBI taxonomy): Eukaryota > Metazoa > Chordata > Mammalia > Chiroptera > Phyllostomidae > Tonatia > Tonatia bakeri. The sequence continues at coordinate 19,520 of PVIA01004757.1, read as the reverse complement.
TTCCAGTGCAGTGGAGCCCACGTAGAAGCACATGGCACCCTCACCTGCAGATTCCTTAACTTCGTGAATCGACAGCCATTCGTTCTCAGTTTGGGAAAGGCGACAGAGGTCCTGACCTGTCTCTGATCCGCTTCCCACCACGTTATTCTGGTGAGTTAATGTGTGCTGAGAGAAAGCAATACTGTGACTGGAGTCTTCAAAAAGTCCACTTAGAGGTACAAGTTGGGGTCCCCACTGGCTACTTGTCCCCACTTCAAATGATTTCTTTTTTCCCATTTTGCTTTTCTGCCAACCAGAGAAAGCCCCTTATAGACTGTTTCTACTGAATTGAGGTCTGTCACGTGTGGCTGTCGAAGCCGTCGCCTCTGAGACTTGGGGACTGGGCTGAGTCCTGGCTCTGCCACCCACTTTGGGGGTCACCCACCCCCAACTTCTGGTTCCCTACCTATGATAAAAGTGACACAGTGTCTTCCTCAGGGGGTCACCATGGAGGGAAGGGAGACAGCTCAGGAGCGGCTCCTGCCCTGGACTCTCCTGCGCATGGCTGGTGCAATTCTGCGGAGCTGGGCGAGCTTTGAGGGCATGGCAGCAGAAATACCTGCTAGCATGTATGAAGTGTTAGTGTGTTCTGTATACAAGCCTAACGTTTTTGCATGTGTTGCTGCATTTAATCCTCACATTGAGCCCTGAGGCTCATGCTGTTGCAATTCCCTTTACAGATGACACATGTGAGGCTCAGAGAGGTCCCGATTACTGACCGTGACTCCAGTGGGTGGTGGCGTTGGGATTGCTGTGGGCATCCTAGTTGCAGAGGGCACCGTTGGCCTTGCCACTTAGCTGCCCTACTGCCCATGGGGGTGCTTCTGGATGGGACGAGGGGCACAGAAATGACACGTGGGGAGCACTGCAACAGGAAGTGATATCTGCAGCCAGGACAGCCCTGGAGGTCGCCCGTTCTGGGTTGCAGGAGAGGGGGCAGCCCCTGAGGCAGCCCTGAGAAAGGATGCTTCTCTTGGCCACCTTTTGTGCTTCCAATCTGCTCAGAAAGTCCAACTGCCAAAGCCTCATCCGACTGGCACCTGGGACTCGAGCCGGTAATCCCAAACATGAGAAAATGTGGTATCTATTTTTCACAAAAGCCCAAATGGCTTTGATTTACCTGTATTGACTCAAGAAGTCAGATGGTTACCACTCACTCTCCTGCCAGGTGGTGGGACCTTGGACTTGGGCCCTGGGGTTGGGTGCACCTGCTCTCCCAGGACACAGGCCTTCCTTCCGGCTGCCTGCTGCCTAGGTGTTGGGAGTGTCACACTGCAATTGTGTGTTGACAGCGTGGCCCCCTCTTCCCCTCCTTCTGCAATGCTGTGCTTCAGTCCAGGAAGGAACCTTCAATCACCGATTGCTGTGAAGAGACATCAGCATGCCCAGAGCACCGTCCTCTGCTGAGAAGCTCTGCGTCCATACACCGCGCACTCTGCAGACTCACCTGGGGCGTCACGTCCGGGCTGGGCGTAGGGCTCATGCCCAGGACAGCACCTCTGCTGTGGAGCTCCTGGAGACTGGAAATAGGAGCTGGGCTCCGAATGGCTTCGTCCTCCGGGCAGAGCATTATTTCCCGGGGGAGGCGTTGGGGATGGGTGCTTGGTTTCTGGAGTGATAAAACTGAGCCTTTGCTTGTATTCACTACGTGGTCCCTGCTGAGTTTATATTATGGGTATAAGGGTTGCTCATTCCAGTGTCTCTTTATTCTCCTTGAAAGCTCTGTGATGATTTAATCACAGAATTTAAGGAGCTTGTCCTATAAATACAGGTAAATGGGAAAAGGTGAACTTCCCCCCCCCCCCCCCCCCCGGTGAGTGAGGGCAGCAGTCAATCAAAGGAGAAGGAAGGGAGAGGGAAAGGCCTCCCCACTCCTCCCGCCCTTTCTCCGCCCCACCCCCACCCTGCTGCCCACCTGTCCCCGGAGTACCACCCACACACACACTGTCCGGATGCTCAAGGCAGAGGGCGCACAGCCGAGCACACCCAGGCACACGTGGGAGCTGGGAAGGGGCATTCTGGCCAATGCAGGTGCATTTGGGCCCCACAGTTGTGGGGCAGAAACACGTCTCTGGAAACTCTGCTGCAGCACTCGCGAGAAGCCCAGCAGAGGGTGGGTGGGGAGGGTGTGTGAGCACATCTGCACAGGTGAAATGAGGAAGCGTGGTCAGGTGGATGATCGGAGGGAAGAGGAGAAGGGGTGGTGTCGGGGTCCCTGCTCTCCATGTGAAGACGTGTGACAGCACAGGAGCACATTTGCACAGGGGCTTTTTTTAAATGACTCTTTTGCTCAGAGCGTTGTCCTGGCCCCGGCTGGTCCAGGGCCAGCGTTTGTCTGAGGGACCCAGGGAGTAGGGCTGGCATTATGAACAGCAAGGCTACCCTGGCGCTTCCAGGTCATGTTCATGGTGATACCGAGCGGCTTCATACTGTGTGGGAACTTGCACTTCTCCCCTGCTGCAGAATCACGATGGTGATAGGCAAGACCTCCCTCCGTGTGTGACTTAACCAAGTCATGCACTGCTCTGGCCTCAGTGTCTTCCTCTAACAAATGGTGACCAGAGGAGCTGCCACCTCCAGGGTGATGATATGCACCAGGAAACTCTTTGGAACCATGGGACTGTCTGAAGCCGACATGGCTTCCATCAGAGTCGAGGGGTCCCTTACACTGGAGCCGAGTGGCTGCTGTCAGGGGTGCTGCAGAAAATGGCCACCGGTCATGTGGTTGGGGACAAGGTGACCTTGGAGGTCTCCTCCACCAGTGAGACAGCACACGCAGAGTCCCTCCCTGCTCGTGCTCCTGGAGGGAAGGGGGTGGATGACACCCCTCCAGCAGATGGGCTCAAGTCCTGACCCTTGGTCCCTGTGAATGGGAGCTCACTCGGAAACAGGGGCTTTGCGACATAATTAATTTAAGAATCTTGATATGAGATCACCCTGGGTTTAGTGTGGGCCCTGGGTCCGCTGACTGCTGTTCTTTCAAGAGAAAGGAGAGGGAAGCACTGCGTGCAGAGAGAGGCTGAGACTGGTGTGAGGCACATGTAAACCGAGGACCCCCAAAAGTTGTCGTCACCCCTGGGAGTCAGGAGAGAGGCAGGGGATGGCTTTTCTCCCAGAGCTGCTGGAAGGAGCCAGCCCTACACCCTGTAACCTTGGACTTCTGGCTGCTGGAACTGTGAGACAGTAAATTCCTGATGTGTTGAGCCACGCAGTTTGCGATATGGTGTTTCCGCAGGCCCAGGAAACAAATACAGTACCTGACCCACGAGAAGCACTCAGCGGATGCTTGCTGGCTCTCACAACAGCCACTGAGGCGACTTCAGCGCTGGGACTGTGTGTTCCTGCAAGAACATTCCCAGACCTGGGTGATGCTGTCCCTCCCTCCCTGGCAGTAGAACTCTTTTATGTGCCCTGTCTGCGGGTGGCCTGGAGGACAGCCGCTGTATAAGGAATAAGCGAGGTCATGCCTTCCAGGTCTGCAGGACGCCTCTACACCCCAAACCCGTGTCAGAAGGAGGTTATCTAGAGATAGAGTCGGGACAGTGAAACCGAGAATGCCAGGTCACGTGTCAGAGCTCAGGGACGACATACAGGCTCTCCTGGAAGTCTGTCTCATTTGTGCTTGCCTTCTTCTGACAGCGCACGGGCTCACGGCACGGGACGTGGGGTCTGGAGGGGTCTAGCCATTGTGACGGGCTGCTTTGCTAAACTCAGGCTTGGCTACTGTTCCTGACCCAGTTTCAGGGGCTGCCTCTGAGGCCAGCTGCCGGAGATCAGGCTGGAGGGAGTGATCACACTGTCACGTGCGGGAGGAGAAAAGCGAAGGGGCCGAAGGACAGGGGGCGCTCCTTGGTTTTAAGGCAGGGCCGAGGTTCATTCTCCACTGAATCCGAGGGCAGGAAGCTTGGACCAAGGGAGGGCTCTGATGGGAATCGGTTCTCACGCTCCCTTCCTGACCTCCTGTAAGGAAGGCTGTCTTTGCGGAGTGGGTGTTCCCGAGGGGACGGCTGTCTTCAGCACTCTGCGTGCTTTTTGCAGAAGTCTGTGGGTTCCCTGGAAGTTTTGCTTGGAATTCCAGTGAGCCCAGCCATGGTGTTGCAGGACTGGGGGTTTCGCCAGTGACACCGACGGTGAGGGCTTTAGCTGCAGCAGTTACCGTGACCTGCACCACACAGCCTTTAGGGAGGTGGTAGTGCGTGGATTGTCCTTAGCAGCTGTCCCCCGACTGCAGAGGGGAACCCCCCCTTCTCTGACACACAGAGGATGGGAAGGCTCAGCATTCTCACTCCTTGTCTGGATTTCTGCCCCCTGAAGTGGGGCCACGTGATCTCTGTTTATAGCCCTTTGCGGGCTCTACATCCAAGTTCAACCCTCATCCACAGCGTGAGGCATCTGCGCACACTTAGGGGTCAGGACCACCCAAGTGCACGGCCAGGTTGTTGTCACCATGATATTTCTGCGCGTAACCGGGCACATCCACTTCCCCACCTGCTTTCTACCAGGGTAGCCGAGGTGGTTGGGACCTGTCATGTTCTGGGTATCAAGTCCCGTCTTGGGTGTCGCTCTCCCAAGTGTGGTGTTCTGCCCCCCAGTGGAGCCAGCTCCCCAGAAACTCCCCGCCCACCTGCCTGCATTGCCAGTAGTCCCTGCTCCCAGGTCCCCTGGGCTCCACTCACGGGTGACCATTCTGTGCCAGACACTTAGAGTGCCGAGGAGGTGAGTGACAGAGAGGATACTGGGAAAGTACGCAGCCCTCATAGAATGTGAAGAGAGTTACACAGGTGGATTTCTGCTGGGACAGAGAATGGGCAGGCGGCCCAGGACCCGGTTTCCGATGTTGGACCTTTGGTGATGGCCTCTGTCGAGGAGGCTGTACTTCCCCCTGAAGCTGGTAGGTGGCTGGTCCCCTATCTCCTCGAAATTGGAGGTCCTGGCTCCAGGTCCTGCCCCTTCAAGGCCGCGCCATTCTGTTTGTTCCTGTTCTGGGACCTGTCTTGCCTCCTTGGACCTGGGACACCCTGGAGGGGCTCTCTCGTGGGTCTGCATCGAAGCCAGCTGCCCCAGGGCCTGTGCGCTGATTTGGGGAACTTTCCCGAGGGAAGATTTATTCTGGCATCTCTCTAATGTTCCATTCCTGCATTTACTCAGGTAGGTCAGGGGAAGCACCTTTTAAGTGAAGGGCTTTGAAAGATGCAGAAAAATGCGAGACCTGACCCCTATTCTCGGGATACAGAGAGCCGAGAGTCGAGGCAGGTGCAGAGGCAGCGATGATGAGATTACATTGAGCTTCTCAAAACCCAGGTCAGTTGGCGGTGTGTGAAGGCCAGTGGTGTTCGGGGGTATTCCTGGGTTGCTTCCTGCATCCGTGTCATTGAGTGGAGGCTGGGCCCTCCCGTGTCTACAGCGTGCCAGCGGCTCCCTGGCCGGCCCCGAGGAGCGAGGAGAGAGGAACGTTATTGTTCTCTCCACCCTTCCGCCCCTGCCCGCCTTCCCTGCCCCTGACAAAGTATGGAAATCCTGTCCCCACTAATCTTGATCACAATACTCAGTCTCACAGCCAGGAGAATGTATTTTTAGCCCCAAGATGTCGAAAACGGCTTAAATCATTCATGCTGCCGTCTCTTAGTCTGCTGCCGTGTTGTTATTTTTCCCAGGCTTAAGGAGCCGGCAGCCCCACACTGCCGGGAGCGCACCATCGGCCTTAAGCGAAGGCAGGCCTGCTCTTAAAATGTGCGAGTCATCAGCCTTGCAGTGCGGGCTCCGGGAGGGGCCCCGGACTCGCAGTGAGAATGCGTCTCACAGACGGTTCTTTAGCTGATCTGGGCCACGAAGCCCCGTGCGGCTGCAGGTGTGCAGGGAGCAGGAAAGGGGCTTTCAGTGGCTTAGAGACCAGAGGGAGAGAAAAGAACACAGGAGGGGTAAGCCTGGTTTGTCTTGAGACTGGCAGGAGAAAGTGTTTTGTAGAAGGGGGCACGCCACCATTTTTTTGGTGACTCATGACATCAGATTGGGTTCCGGTGTACCACACCATGACCAGGGTTTCAGAAAACAACCTGACAACAGGCTCCTAATGCTTCTCTGGTGTTTGAATTGGAAGGGCCTCAGAGATCGTGTATTTTAACCCTCCCGTTTTCCAGACAGGAGATTCGAGGTCAGAGCAGGTTAGTGGCTATGTAAGGTCACAGGGTTCAAGTTCACAGGGGAGCCCTTGGCCCCTGTGGCTGCTGCATCAATGCATTCTTGGGACGGTGACATTCTGAGTGTTTGTGTGTGCCAGGCATTGCTCTCGGTGACTTGCAAGTGTTAAACACATTAAACACCATAACGCTGAGAGGTCGCCACCATTATTCCGATGCACTTTTAGAGGGTGAGTCGGAGGCAGAGATCGGCTCAGTGTGTCACTCGGGATCCCACAGCCAGGAAGTGACAGCTGGGATTCCACTGGGCTGTGGGCCTCTGAAGCGGCACTCTGAGCCACTGGCCCATGAGGCTTGCTCAGCCTTAAACACGTTTTGGTAGCTGGTCTGAGCTCCTAACCTCCATTTATAACAGCACTTCCCTAGGGGAAATGTCTTTTAAGATACTGAGAGAGAAGGGACCTATCACCACAGAGAGGCGCCGAGGGGACACGGGAACTCGGGCTGTTGTCACGGCCGCTGTTGGCAGAAGGACAACAGAATGATGTTGTCTACTCACAGTGCCTGTTGAGTCATATGTAGTGCTGGCAGCTTGGGGACTGAACGCAGGGGATTGCAAGGCCAGTTTCGGGGGTCCTGGGGTGAGCAGAGGTCTGGGTGGGGGTGCAGGACCACGCGGGTCTACTCTCAGTGCCCTGCATGCGGCTTGAGCGGCTGGGGTCGCCCTCTGAATCTCAGCTGACAAACTCGGGCTCGGCGAGGTGCTTCCCCTGTCAGGCGTTCCACTCTTGGTCCCCTTTGAATGTCGGTCCCCAAACTAGGCTGTGCCTCCGACCCACTTTGGCTGAGTTCTGGGGTCCTGCTTGGTCCAGGACGAACCCCAGGAGACGCAGGCAGCTCTAGGTTGGCCAGCGTGGAGCCAGGACCACCCCTGTCCACTTCAAGGTGGTCCTGCTTTCCTGGTGGTCCCTCACGTGACAGATGCCAAAACCAGCCGGGGCCCTGCAAGGTGTTCAGAGGCTCTTTAGGGGCCGTCCTGGCCTCAGGCGGAGGAGTGGCCGACACACAGTCTTCTCTCTTCTGGTGCGTCTGTGTCCCCTGCAGATCTACGGAAGGTGCCGTAGGGGTGTGCTTAGGACACGGTGACCAGGAAAGGTTTGCTTACAAACCTCCACCTTGACCCAGCAGTTCCCGGCACAGCCAGTAAATATTTGTCGGTTCAGTGAGTGAAAGAGTGAACCAAAGTCTGCTGAGAAGCGTTTCCAGAGCAACGGGATATCTGTGCTGTTCTGATACACAGTGACCCTACTGCCCGTTGTGGGATGGTGACCCTACTGTCCATCGAGGTCCTGCCAGATAGCTCAGTTCCAGCATGGACCTGGATCTGTTGCTCCTGGCTGTGGGAAGCCAGACTGTCTGGACCTTGTGCTTACTGCTCAGCACCGACTCTCGAATTGCGAGCACAGTGCCTGTTGAGTCAGTGACAGTGTCCTGCAGGGTCTTCCAGGAGCATGGCACCCTCAGAGTCACGGAGAGTGGCAGCCTTACCTGACAAGCTGTGACCTTGCAAAATAGCCTCCCAAATGACAACGAGCCCCTTGTCTCCTGTTAGGGCTGTGAGATCAGGATCATCTGAGTATTACATGGTAAGAAGGAAGAGACGTACAAGGCATGCCATTGTTTAAAAACACTTGGGAACTGCAGGTCTCAACTAAGACCAGCGTTTGTTCCGCGTTTCGTGTTCGGACTAAGAGAATGACAGGAGGGATCAGCTCTGATACCGTTAACAGCTGCTCTGTATCAGGCCTCTGGTGAACACACTGCGAGGCCTTTAATATTTAATCTTTCTAATTCTCATGGTAACCTTGCATATAGGAATAATAATTTTTTTTGTATTTTACATGTTAGGAAGTGGATCTGAGAGTTGGTAACACGCCTGAGTTTATGGCAGGGGCGGGGTGTGAATCCCATTTGTCCGAGCCTCAGTGGCACCGCCGAGCTCCGACGGCACCGTCCCGTCACAGGTCACCGCATGGCCTTCCGTAGACGGGGCAGCTGCCCCTTGCTCCTCTCCAGGAGACCATCCCTTCTGTCTGCTGAGTATTCGAAGCTCCGTGGGTGACAGACAGGCCATGAAGTCCTAACGTGAATACTAATTCATCCTGCGCGAGGTGTATTTAATATTTATCTAGTATAAGTACATTATAATTCAGAACTTCTATTCTCCTGACAACCTGTGAAAAATCATGCGCTTCTGATTCTAAACCCTGGAGAGCACTCTCCGAGTGGTGCGACTGCTTCGCACATTAAGCCCAATTTATACTCATATTGGAAAAATCCAATTTAATAACGTGTGAAACGGAGACCAATGTCCCGGCGCCACTCCTCTGTCCCTGTCACCATGTGGAAGGTGAAATTGATGGTAATGACAATAGCGGGAAGGATGAACATTAACGATTATTGAGTGCCCATCATTTATTGATTCCTTCAGCCATGTTATGGGGGACGGTCGAGTGTTGTCCTGATGTTCCGAAGGGGAAATGCTGTGTCGAGACAGCCATTGGCTTGCCCCAGGTGGCTGGGCTTGCAGAGTCACCCATGTCGGCCTGAGTTCACAGTCCTGCTCTCAGGCACGGGTGCTGCATTGTCTTTCAGTGACAGGAAGAGCTTTGGGTTCTTGCTTTGAAAGTAAAGACGTGTAAGTGGCTATAACAATAAGGCTAAAGATGGCCCTGTACAAAATAGATAGTCCAGCCACCGTCGCACCTCTGAAGCAATTCTGGGCACAGCGTCTGTGCGTTTGAGTTGACACAGCAGCTACGTTATCTCCAAACGTTTATGCTTAGCCATAGTTTTTGTGACATTTCATGGTACCTCTGATTTTTCTAAGGTAATTCTTGAATTTCTAGAAAAAATTCTCCAAGCTCGTTTAAATGGGATGTCTTTTTAATTAAATCCATTTCATTAACCGTATTAGTGGGTGCTGTAGACTGTATGCTCCCAAATTATTGTTATATTCTAATGCCCAATGTGATATTGTTCAGAGGGGGCCCTTTTGGAGGCAATCAGGTCACGAAGGAGGCACCCCACCTGATGAGCAGGATCGGCGCCCTTCTAAATGAGACCTCAGAGCAGTCCCTTGTGCCGCCTCGTGGGAGGACGCAGTGGGAGGACCGGGACCAGATCCCGTACCCACACTGCACCAGGCAGCCTCCAGAACTGCGAGGAAGACATTTCTGTTGTTATGAACCACCTGGTCTGTGGGATTGTGTCCTATCTGCCCAAATGGACTAAGACAGTGGGGACGACTTGGTGTCGTAGATTAAGGAGAGAAATCATTACAACCCAAAGTTTGGGACAAAATGAAGCAGTTCCCGCATTGGCCAGAGCTCTGTCTTTGGCCCACTCCCCCTTTCCCAAAGCTGGGTGAGTGTGAGTTGTGGAGAGCCCCCGGCCCCAGGACGTGTACCCCTTGGGAGAGCCAAGCTCTGTTCCATTCCCTCTCCAGGGTCAGCTGTCCGGGGCCCACTGTTCCTGCTGGGAAAGGAAGACTTGAGGAGGAGGCTGGAAGCCAGAGTTAATGTACATTTTCAAGCTTCAGTATGGCTGAGATATCTCACTGTATCTCTGGAAGGGAGCCTGGAGGAAAGAGACAGAAGAGAGGAAGGGGAGAGGAAGGAGGGACAAAGGACAAGCGACAGCATGTAGCAATAGCTGTGAGTGCCACCCAGTCACCATCCGGCATGCCCTCCAGTCGAGGGCTGCCATTCCCATCTCCACCCTCTTCCTCTCCCGTGACCAGCCTCCAGCGCCACCTTGCTGGGTTAGAGATGGGAATAGACTCCTGTGAAAAGTGGTGGGAGTCTCAGCCGCTCCGCACTGCATTTTATGGGGGTGGCTTCCGGCGGTTGCATGCCCAATGCACAGAAGCCGTGCTCACAGAGACAGGGTCTTCCCATCGAAGGCCAGGACGGGCGCTCTTCAGAGGCTGTGCGGGGTTTTAATGGACACGCACAGCACACCCAAATGAAAGAAAATGCTGTTTAGGAAGTAACACAGATCCCAGAGGTGATGTTAAAATTACAGGGTGAGATATTCTTAGTGGTAATTAAAAATATATACACTCGTTTGTAATGGTAAGAAATGTATTTTATATACTACTACCCAACTGGATAGAAAGCTTCTAAATTATTGTTAGCTGTCTTATGTGAATGATCTCTCTCATGAAGTTGCTGGAATGTGTGGTTCTTTATTTTGATCAGATGGGCAATTGCCCACTTTCATGATTGAAGCTTGATTTGCATTTCTGAGAGATGATTCCAGGTTCCTGGCTCTGAGGGGGGGTCCCAGGTCTCCTCCACATGAGGGGGCACTTATTCTGGGACACCCCTCTTCTGCTGGAGGCAGGGTCGGTGAAACCCAAGATACGTATTTATCTGGGCCTCTTACTCCTTCCTGTCTGAAGGGCTCGTTGGATTAACTTGTGGTCAGGACTGAGCCACAGAGAGAGATGACTCAGCCCTCGTGTGTGCCACTCGGAGGGAGCTCCTGTCAGCACAGGACAAGGTAGGGTTGTGCAGCGGGGTGTTTGGGACATCTTAATACCAGGGGATGAGCCAGTCTGTCCTGAGCTAGCTGCAGGGCCATGGCAGGCCCCGCACAGTTCACGGGCTGATGGATTGGCCAGGGGAGGCCCACCCATGTGGGACCAGTGTTGGGTGGGTCCTCCAGATGTTCTTCTTTTTCAACACAGATTTTTTTCAACAACATGAGTAAGAAGGAGATAAATTCACAAAGAGGGGTGGGGGGAGCACTACCTTTTATTAAAGTCGTTCTCAAAATTCAGGTCCTGAATTTTCCAAAGCAGGAAGGTTTAGGTGGAAGGTTGGGAGTGTCATGTGGGCACATACGCACACGCACACGTCGACCTTCACATGCCCTTCACATGCCCTTCACGTGCGCTGCAGGACGGCTCAGCTATGGCTGACTCGGAGAACGCAGTGGGAAAAGCCACAGATGCACCACTTGGACAGCCAGCGCCCGCGGAACCCTGTTCTCCCCTGGACAGCCTTGTAGGCCATTTCGGTTCGTGGAGCAGCCTTTACCTCATAGAGGGCTTGCTTCTGAAGGTGGCACTTCAGGTGAAAATCACGCACATTAAATGTTGCCCTTGAAAATCTCTGAGGGTTGCCCATAATATAAGGTGTTCAGGGTTATATGTACATACATGGATCTTTTGCTGATATTAGTGTCTAAGTATACAATGTACAACTTTTATCGGAATAGGCATGCAGAATACAGTTTTCCCATATTGCTTGCCCGTAAGTGTCATGCAGAGCACGCTGGTCGCACGTATGGGGGTGTGTGATGGCCTTGGACTCAACCCTGCCACCCTTGGCTGCACACCGACACAGACTGGCCGTCTTCAAATGGCTCTGTGCTCCCAGGATCCAGCCCCGTCGCATCCCAGACCTCTGTTCCGCCGTCCGCTGAGGAGGCGCTTGTCACTCCCCAGCAGAAAAGCGTTGTCACTGGGGAGACAGCACAGGGCGCTGTCCTGGAGTCCCGTGATGTGTTTCTGGGCGCTGTGCGGCCACATGCGGTTTTGGGGGTGGGTCTTGTCCTCTGACCTCCTCCACTGCGCTGGGAGGAACGGAGGAGACAGCTAGTTCGTCCACGTTTCCCTGGGTGGAAGGTTCGGGCGAGAAACCCACAGGGCTGCTCTGCACAGAGGCAGCCAGGCCCGGCTCAGAAAACTCAGCCACGGCGCGGTGCTGGCGGCCGAGCCCCTGCATCTCAGCCATGGAGAACAAGCCAACAGAAGTCTCACCCACACGACTGCCTGACATTTAAACAAAATGGACATATTTTTATCATCCCTGGAAACCAGTTCCCTATGAAAACCTCAGTGGGATTCTGAGGGGGCAACGAGGCCTTTCTCACACCTGCGAAATCAGAGCTACGGCTCAGACTTCTGAGCTTTTCTTGCTCGTTTTGGTCCGAGGGGTCACTATCCTGCCCACACACGTGCAGCATGGCTTTGTGATGAGGAGAAACGGCTCACATCTCTCTGGGTCCAGTGACAGAAAGGGTGTCAGAGGAAGAGGTACATAACCCCCAGCCACCCCGCAACGGGAGATGCAGAGTGCACGAGGACCTGCAGTCTCGCAGGTTCTGCCTCCTGTGAAACCCAATCCTGTTTCATTACGGGGCTGAGCCAGCGGTACCTGCCTCTTTGCAAAAGTGAGTTTTATGATCTTGTCAGAAGAAATGGTTTCTCTGGGACCATTGTAAGCCGATAATTTTACACCTACCTTCTCCTAAGTATCGCGGACATTAACTTATTAACTGTTTTAGTGTCAAGCCTAATGCACTTTTAATACTTAAAACAAATGCCAGGAAACTATGGGGACTGGAGGATGGATTTTCCGTCGGTAGTTGGTGCTCATGTTGGGGGCTCAGCCTCAGCGGATTTAGTGGGAAGGCACCCCCCCCCCCCCCGCCGCTTCTCCTGCACATGGAGCTGGTGTTCTGTCCCCTGGGACAGCATGGGTACATGGGAGGAAAGTCAGGCCGAACATGTCAGAACCAGGCTCAGGTCTGTCTGGTTGATGAGGTCCTGGCCCCCCAGTCAGCGTGACAGCTTTGAAAGGTTGCCCCCAAAACCTCAGTTCTGCTACCTGGTCCTGGGGGCAGCTGGGTGGACTGCAGCGTGTCTGGGCTGTGGTCGGTGGCACGTAGGACATATGAGGGCAAGAACAGCTTTGGGATGGAAGGGTAGCCAGGTTCCAACAAGGTGGGAAGCTGGGTGAGGGGGCTGGGAGCACAGCCGCCTGGGAGCAGCGTGTGAAAGGGATTTCTGAGTGTGTGTGTGTTTGCGTGTGGGTAGTGTGAACGCAATCGGAGGTCACTAGCAATCCTTTCTGCTGAAAGACCCATGCCTCTTGAGCATTCTGAGACCCGGTGTTGCAATTTGCTTCTGTACACCCTGCCCTGCTGGGGGGCCTGCTACCTGCTTACCCCTCCATCTCTGTTTCCTTCACTGCCCCTTCCTGGCCCATCTTCCTAAGGGTTTGTCCTTGGGTTCTGTCCCCAATCACCCTGTCCCACTTTACTTCACAGCCTTTGGTTCCTCACATGCTTACTCCTTCTCGCTACCCGCCCGGCACTTCCTACTTCATTGTGGTTCCTCCCCTCCCCCAGGCCGCTCCACCACGTGCACACCCATCTCTGTGCTTACTGGCTGTTTCGTGTGGCGCCTCTCCTTCCCTCTCTCCTTGTGCAAACCCCTTCAGCTGCATGATTCCCTCACTGGTTCACCCGGGTCCTTGGGCCGTGGGCTGAAGGGCACGGTCCACTTTGGCTGGCACCAGGCACACCAGCCAGCACCGGCCAGCAAGGGAGTGGCCTCCCACCAGGCGATCTCACCGGCTGGAGGGGCGCTGTCCTGCTGGTATTGATTTGCAGGCGCAATTACATTTGTAAATGCATTCTCCCTGTTCTGCTTTAGGGCCCGGCTTTGAAAATTAGATTGTAAACGTCCCATCCTCCTCGCTTGCATCGTACGCTCCTGGACATTTCGTGCGTAATTGAAAATGAAAGGCGTAGAAAATTGGACTCATTTAGCTTACCCTACTTGAAACCCGTGTAAGGTTGTTTTTACATTCTCAGGGACCTGGTGCTCTTAGGGCGTGTTTGCGAGGCGGGGGGGATGCTCGTAAGCTGGGGAGATGCTCCCTCTCGTCACACTTGGTTTTAATGCATTCAGTTTTCCCATGAGCATTGCCCCAAATACAGTTTCTGAGTCAAAGACTGAAAGTGAGAGTTTGCTGGGATGTGTTCTCCGCTGCCACGAGGGGCCATGGCCAGCTCACGCCGGGGGTCACAGTGGGGAGTTGCCACATTCTTCTTTCTGCTTCCAGCCGGCGTGTTTGCCTGTCTTCACCTTGCCCCCTGCAGATGGCAGGTGGGAGTCGATTAAAACGTGGGCCTTAGCTCTATTGGACTTTTACGCATTCGCTGACTTACAGATACTGCTCTCGTAGGTGCCTGTGTGCACAGGTGGGCCCTGAGAGGCTGCCCCCTCTGCCAGTCCTGAATCCCTGCTCTGGTTGATACAATACCTAGTGATGTCACATAGAGCTGCCCCGCGCACCTGCGGTGTGAGTTGGAGGGTCCCTTGTACCTGGGAGGTGCTGTGTTCACATTAAAGTGACGCAGGTGCACGGCCAGCCCCACACTCCCTGGGGACGCCCAAGTGCCCACCCCTGTGCTCAGGGCCAGAGCAGGCTGCTCGCCCACGTACTGTTCTCTGTAACAGAGAGACAGCAGCCGGAAGACGAGAGCAAAATCAGACACACTTCCCTGGCTGGTATAGCTCAGTGGATTGAGTGCGAGCTGCGAACCAGAGCATCGCAGGTTCGATTCCCAGTCAGGGACTATGCCTGGGTTGCAGGCCATGGCCCCCAGCAACCGCACATTGATGTTTCTCTCTCTCTCCCCCTTTCTCCCTCCCTTCCCTCTCTAAAAATAAATAAATAAAATCTTAAAAAAAGGATAAACTTTAAAAAAATCAGACACACTTCGTGGGAGAGCTAATGAATAATTTAACAGAGAACCCACTGCAGGGTGCGGTCCTTCTGCAACTTGAACTTGAATGAAAGAGACAGGAAAGTAAAACCCCCCAAAACAGCAGCAACAGGTGGAGAAACCCATCAGTAAGGTGATTACAAGATGTTACAAAGGCCTGCCGAGGCGAGGATCAGAGGGGAAATAATCAGGGTGGCGAGCCCCTGGGACTGCAGAGGAAGCATCCTCTAAGGGGGGAACCTCTAAGGGGGAACCTAAGCTAAGCTTCTGGGCCCAGAAAACCAGCCCCACAGAGGCCAGAGGGGAGGAGCGTGCCAGGCAGGGGATGCAGCACAGCCCGGTGGCAGCAGGGGGCCATACCTGGCACAGATGGGAGCCGGTGAGCCGGCCACACACACTGGCCGCTTTGTGGAGGGGTCTGGCAAAGGGAGGCCAGGGCAGGGTGCTAAGCAGGCATTTGGGGCTCTCTTGCCAATGGGAAGGGCTGGAGTGAATAGGTTGGGGAGCACAGGCTCCTCCCCTGTTGGTGGCTCCGCTGCGTGGCCCTGGAGAAGACAGCACCGATAGCTTCCACCAGAGCCTTTGGCCTCCTCAACCTCCCGCTCTGCCCATGTGCCAGCCCTCGGCTCAGGGTGCCTGGCTGGGCCCTCTGGCTCGGCCAGGGTGGGCCCCCAGCCGTCTGGTCCTTGTGCTGAGCACCCATTGCCACCTCTGCCCCCAGGGTTCCTCCCGGGAAGGTGGCTGTGCGAGTGTCCTAACCCCTTGATGTCTGGCCTGTGCAGGGTCAAGGGTTGTGTTCCCCGGGAGGCTGTTTGGATAAGGCTGTGATTCAGCCCTTTCCCGAAGTCCTGTTCCCAGCTGATGAGGCTGGTCTGTTTCTTTTCCCCTTTTCCGTTGCAGCACTAACCATGCGTGCTGGTGAGAGCAGGCTGGTCACTAACACACGTGGGCTGGGCAGAGGCACAGCCCAGGGTGCACGTGTCCTGTGTCTGAGTAGTTAATAGTGTAGGTCAGTGTAGTAAGCGGGTAAGCGGCTGAACATGGGAAGTTCTGTCTGAAGTTGAGGTTTTAAAATGTAGGTTTTATTGCTATTCAGGTGTGTGTGGAGGGGCTCGCCACCTCCACCGTCCCACCACACAGCCCTGCAGGCTGCGTACCTGGAGCCTCTTGGCCTGGGCTGCATGTGCTGATGACGCTGTGTACCTCAGGGTGCCGAGCTGGGGACGAAGCTTTCCCGAGTTTAAGAGTGACCCAGAGACGTTCGGGTGAGCAATTCCTGCGTCCTGGGGCCCAAAAGCATGAGCGAGAATGGAGGCGCAGGCTCTGGAAGGGTGTCTCGGCCTTGTGGGCCTCTCACCTGGTAGGGAGGGGCCTCCAAGGCAAGGCCTAGGGCAGGGGCTCCTGGTCTGTAGATCTAAGTGTGATCCCGGATTAAAGGGTTCTGGGCCATGAGTCACTTCCGGCGGTAGCAAGAGGGATCACCCGGCTGTTTCCTGCACTGCCCTTTCTCACCAGGCATGTGTTTATTCCTGATGAAGCTGTGATGCAAAGATGTGTATTTTGCTCTGTTATTTAAAAAGCATATTCGTGTTGCCTCCCATGCATCGTCTGCACGCTGAAGGTTTGATTCGGCCTCTATCGAGACCTGGTCTACAAGCACGATGTTCCTGGTCACGTGTGGCCCAGTCCCGGGACCATGTGGGGGTGATGGCAAGTGCCAGGCTGTGGGCACTGCACGTGTGTGTTTGGGGGATGCCACCTGTGGTGGAAGGGACCTCATAGTCAATGAAAACCCCTACTTTTGTGAAATAGTCTCCAAATGGAAAAGCCCCTTCCTATGTTCTCAATGGCCAAGTTGGCTATTCTCTTCCCCGGTTCTGTAAAAGGTTTGAAAAAATAGGTCCAGGAGAAAACCATAGGTAGAATCTTTCCCAAGTGCACGAAGAACATGCGTCAGTCTAACCGCTGCACTTCACCGTGACAGAGCGTTTCATGTCACAGGCGCTTTGTCTTCTTGGGGGCCCCATACCGACCTGCTGCGTCTGCTTTGGCTCAGGAGCCCCGTGGGGAGGCACAGGAGCCTCAGGGCTGAGCTCGCTGTTCAGGCCTCGGAGGAAGGTACTGTCTGTCCACTGGTCGGAAGAGGCCCTCCCTGCACTCGGAACCTCGAATGGAGCCCAGCTCCAGGCTCCTGGCCTCCGGCGGAGGGGCCACTCTGCAGTGGTGGACCCTGTCTGCACCAAAACACAAGCCAGTTCACTTTCGGACTTGGCCACAGCCTGTGAGAGGTTGGGAAAGTCTGCGTAGCCTGCCCAGAAGGCAGTTTCATCTGGGTCTGCACTGTCTGGGAGCCGCCTGCAGCCCCAGGAGCAGCCATGAGCGCAGGTTGGTGGCTTGGCGAGGCTGGTGACGACAGAGCCTGAAAGTGGGCACTTTGAAACCTTCCCCTCCCATCATACCTCTGCCTCTCCTTCCCCTTGCACTTGGCTTTGTAGTGGACACTAAACCATGTCCTCTATTCATTCCCCTTCCAGCTCCTAGGCCTGTGCTCCCGGGGACCCAGGTGGCCCCCTGGCGCTGCGCCCCAGGCTGGGCTGCATTTGTGCCTCTCCCCCATCCACCACTGACTCATTCTCTGCTGACCTCGGTACTGGTGTCCTGAGAATCTGTCCTGATTTCTGTCTCATCAGGTTGTCCCTTCCTTAAGGAATAAACCAGGTCTTGTTCATGGTGGCTTCCCCAGTGGCCGGCACAGCGCCTGGCCTTTAACCAGTGTTGCCTGATGCGCTGGGCACCTGGGCACCTTCTCTGAGCCCAGGATTGTGCTGGGCTCTAAGGGTTCAGAAGGTAGAATCCCTGACCGGGCAGAGAAGAAAAGACCTTGGGGAACACCCTGGTGGTGGGCAGGGTGGCAGCGGTGCTGGGCCCAGGACTCTGAAGTTGTTGGGACTCTCTCCTTCCCTGTATTCCACTGATCTCTGTCAGCTTCATCCTCACACTGTGAGCTGTGGCCACAGGCAGCTCCCCGCCCTCATTTCCCAGTGCTGGTGCTAGAGGCGGAAGGTCCTCTTCAGTTAGTGCAATGCTGCGGGCTCCAGGGTGAGGGGCCTGATGGGCTCCTATCCATGTACCTTGGTCCGGGACAGGCTCAGCTGGCACGGTAAACGGTGCATGGGATGGCAAAGGGCAGGGGCAGGGTCCAGGGTGGGGGTAGGGGTTAGTGCCCCAGAAGGGAAGGCCGTTGGGTGGCTGACCCCTCTGCAGGGGGTGTGATGTGCTGTGGGACCAGTCAGCAGGGCCACTGGTGAGGTAAACCTCTTTCTGCTCCCTCCTGAGAGTACCTTGGGCGCAAGGACAGGCTGCCCTGGGCTGGCGGTTTCCTTGGGATCGACACAGCTGGCGGGGACAGCGCTTGCAATACAAAAACAACTCGGCGCTGCAGATCTGAGAAGCTCAACCTGGTTGTCACTCCTTGCCCCTGAGCCCACTCTGAGTCTTCTGCCGACGCCCCCAGATCAGACAGGCAGTCAGGACCCGGATGCTTCAGTGCCCAGTAGTTGCGTATGTAGACTGCATTGGGGCTAAGTAAATGCTGCCCTCCGTGAACTACCGAATCCTTCAGTGAAGGTTGTGGACTGTGCACAACAATTGGGCATCAGTGCTGGGCACTGGGGCAAACTCGGACTTGGGCATGAGGCCGAACCAGGTCTGCATTTTCTCTTCGCTCCTCGAATGAGCTTCCCTGGGCCTCAGCCTCTGCCTCCTTTTTCTCGGAAGGGGCCTGGGCAGCACCCTCGGGAACTGGATGAGATGAAGCACTCACGTGGAGGCATCCTGTCGGCTGCTGGCGGGAGCTCACTTACCTCAGCTTAAGGAGGTCAAGTGTGGGTGCGGGCTTTTTCTTATAACACAGACTGGTGAAGAAAATGGTGTTCTGTTTTAAAAACAAAGTCCCAAATTCTACTCCTGTTCTATGAAAATGTATGAGGAGAAGTAAATTGTGTCAGCGTGTGTACATGGTATGTGTGCATGTGGGTATATGCATGTACATGCGCACATGCACCCATGTGGCATATGCAGCACATGCATGCATGGTGTGTTTGTACATATGTGATGATGTGTGTGCATGCGTGCGTTGGAAGGAAGTAAGGAGAAAGAATCAAAGAACACTCCTAGGCAAGACAAATGAAGAGACATTTTATGGAATTTTTAAACTATTGTCGATGAGTCCCTAGGTCACGACTCTTGCAATGACAGGTGCTAGAAGGCAGAAAAGCAAAGCTCAGCTCCCTGCACTCAGCCGGGAACACCAGCAGAGGCAGCCCCTTCCGTGGGGCTGGAGCAGTTGGCCGGGACGCGTGAGTCGGGGGGCTGCCACGGGAGGCTGTGCGGAACCAATAGCGTCGGCTGTTTTTTCTGACCTGCTCCCCTCACCATGTGCTTGGTTTTTCTTTGTCATTGAATAGTGCTGATGTATTAGGCTGTGTGCTTCAAGGGCACGGGGAGACTGCATGTAGGAGCAGGTCTGACCAGGAAAGTGAGAATCACTGCATCAGATGCCGCCCAATTAACTGGCAACAAACACGGCCGGTGGAATTGGAACGTGGGCTGTGTCCGCTACGTAGCATATGTGCTCACGATTCGTTAAGTGTTTTTAAACCTGATGGAGTTTTCTGCTCCTTCCTTGCCTCCTGCCCACTACCTCTTCCCATCTAAGCCCCACAGTTTCTGCTGACGTGAGTATCAAGATTGACA